>PVHY01003324.1:0-109904 GCA_004024945.1 Uropsilus gracilis | reverse complement strand
CAGGTTTTCTTCTATGTATTTTATGGTTGCAGGTCTCACTTCCAGGTCCTTTATCCATTTTGAGTTAATTTTTGTACAGGGTGTGAGGGTGTTATCCTGGTCCATTTTTTTTACAAGTTTTGATCCAGTTTTCCCAGCACCATTTACTGAAGAGGCTATCCTTGTTCCAGGGTATGTTTTTTGCCCCTTTGTCAAAGATCAATTGACTGTATATGTGTGGTTTTATTTCTGGATATTCAATTCTGATCCATTGGTCTGTTTGTCTGTTTTTGTACCAGTACCATGCTGTTTTAAGTATTATGGCTTTGTAGTACAGTTTGAAGTTTGGAATAGTAATACCTCCGTTCTCTCTTCTGTTTGTCAATAGGGTTTTGGCTATTCGGGGTCTTTTGTTGTTCCATATGAATTTCAGTAATTTTTGTTCTATCTCTTTAAAATATATCATTGGGATCTTTATTGGAATTGCATTGAATCTGTAGATGGCCTTTGGTAGTATAGCCATTTTGATAATGTTGATTTTTCCAATTCATGTACAGGGAATGTCTTTCCATTTTTTTACATCATCTTCTATTTCTTTTAAGAATGTTTTATAGTTTTCTTTGTATAGGTCTTTTATGTTTTTTGTTAGGTTAATTTCCAAGTATTTTATTTTCTTTGGTGCAATGGTAAATGGGGTGTTTTTGCTAATTTCTTCTTCTTCTGACTGATTCTTTGCATATATGAATGCTGTTGATTTTTGCGTGTTGATTTGGTATCCAGCTACCTTACCAAATCGGTTTATTATTTCAATCAGTTTTTCTGGGTTCTCTACATAGAGAATCATATCATCCGCGTATAATGATAACTTTATTTCTTCATTCCCTATTCGGATTCCTTTTATGTCTTTCTCTTGTCTTATTGCCCTAGCTAGGACTTCCAGAACTATGTTGAAAAGGAGTGGAGAGAGTGGGCATCCTTGCCTAGTTCCGGACCTTAATTGGAATGGTTTCAGTTTTTCCTCATTGAGGATGATATCAAATATCATTCTTAATTTGCTTTTGAGAGTAGTAATTGTTACAGAAAATTACTGTTTGTTTGGTTAATAATTGATAAGCCCCACCGAAAATTACTTACATAACCTTGAACATATATTCCTGGCTAGAAATACCATTTTTAAAAAGGGAACTGTATACTTCCTAAAAAAGCAGATTGTGTGCTGAACATTTAGGTAAATAATTAGATTAATTCCACATGAATATTGAATGTGAAGTCCCTTTATTACTTTCACCATTTACATACAATAACTGATGGAAACTGACAAAATATTCCTAAGATGGTAAGAAACAGTCGCTTCAGGGTTTACACCCATGGAGTCTGACTCCAGAGTTTGTATTTTATTAAGAAAGTATCAAGGCATATTATCTACTAGGGGAATATATTATAGTGTAAAAATAATGGACATTTGTATACAATGTGTATACATTATGTACTGTTTATAATATATATAACATATAATCATATGTTGTGTAAATGGCATTTGAATACTCTGGAGTTGTTTTGAAATGTTCAGAAAGAGTTATTGAAATAGGTTTTGATGGCAAATTGTGTTACTTAGTGACTATGATAAATTGAGGAGATACAAAACTGAGCAGAAAATATTTAATGACTTTAACATATATTGTCTCAACAATTTTGTGATATAGAACAAACAAATCTATCCTTTAAGTATTTTAAGCTAATGTTATACTTTTGTTATTTGAAACATTTTGTGGAAAGATGACACAAAGTAATAAAAAAGAGGAAAAGTAAGTAATTTTCAGAGATAAAAATTGAGCTAAATATAGAAAAATCAGAAGTTAAATATTCTCATTTTTTCTGTAATCATAAATCACTTGAAATATCAAGGGTGAAAGCATATTGAAATTGTTTTTCAACATTTTCAAATGATGTAAGTTCAGAAACATGACCAAAAGTGTTCATTTTCTTTGAAATATTGTGTGTAGACCATGGAAAAAGCAAGTGTTGAAATTTCTATTTTTCAAAAATGACCACTGCTACAGTTCCAGAATTCTTTGTGGGTTTGATTATATTCGTTTCCCTTGAAACTGGGCAGCATATTCTGACTATTTCAACTAGTGGAGAAGAGCAGAAATGATGCCATGTGTCTTCTGAAGCAATGATATATAAAAGGACACATACCTCAGTCATTGGGATGGTCATGCTTACCATGCTTAACCAAACCACTCCATTGTAAGGAAGCCTCACTGGCCTGTGGTGAGACCTCAGGGAACAGTCGAAGCTGGTTAAGAGCTCTCCTCCCACAGCAGGCAGTAAGTAACTGCCTGATGGTGGAGGTGTGAGCCAGCTCCAAAGTGGTCCTTCCGGCACGAAAATGAGGCGCTTCAGCTTAAGTGAAAAAAAGTGTTCGTCAGACACATCTTAAATCGATGAGTAAACTTCTTAAAACTAATTAAGTAATATTTTTGAGGAACATTTATGACTTGTTATATCAAACTTTTCGAGTGAGCTTAATACTTATTTACTACATAAGCGATTGTTGTCTCTAATTTTCACTGTAAATCTTTTTCTATTTGGGCGTCATAAAATTAGGTTACATAGGGTACATTTTTTTGTTTTGTTTTCACCCCCTTCCCTCTAGATTTTGGTAAGACCCAGTTCTATTTATTTATTAGTACCTTAAGGATAGATAATGTGACATCTCTTGCAAAGTACTTTAGACATTTAAGTTGATACTGTAACCTTGTATTCCATCTTCTCGAGATAACTTTACAAGATAACTTGTGATAGAATGATTGCTTCTGAAACAGACATTAGAATAGTCAAATAATCAAAAAATTTAAAATTTTCATGCCACATAATTTTTGTGCTTTTAAAAAATATTTTATTTTTGTATTTGATTACATATGTATACATATTTTAACATCGTTGTATACCCGGAGGTTCTCCCACTACCTTGTCACCCGTGAACCATCATCTTAATCTCTTGCAGCCATTCCTTCCCCGATTTTACAACACCCACTCCCCAGCCCCAGCTTAGCTATACTGACTGTTTTAATTTGTACTTGTCATTTTGTTTGCTTGCTTTCCCTATATCCCACATATAGGTGGGATCGTCCAGTATTTCTCTTTTTCTTTCTGGGTTATTTCCGCTAGCATGATTCCTTCTAGGTTCATCCATCTTATCAGAGATGCATCAAATTTGTCTTTTTTGACTGTGGAATAATAGTCCATTTTGTAAATAGTAACGTCATTACCAGAATTAATAAATTGTTTTAAATAGCAAAGTATTTGTACGAAAGCATTGGACATTTTTAAAAACTGCATGATACTTTTAGTAGTGTGACAATCACTTTCATTATGCACCATACAGTGGAACAAATAACAAGGAAATTATTATTCTTTAAATACATTTTTTTTTATATATCTGGAAGACTCTCCCCAATGACAGAAACTGATGTCACATCTGATATTCTTTGATGATAGATGTAAATGATTCTAAAATATTCTAATGTGAATTTGCTTATTTTTGTAGTGAAGTAAAATCAGTTGAAACTAACATACACCAAAGTGTCTTGTAATGTATTACTTATCTAAAATTAAAATATTGCAATTTTCAAATTTTGACTTAAAAGACACCTTTTAAGTGTCTTTTTTAAGTGTCACAAATTTTAGAAATGGTTGTGTTTCATAAGCAAACATTTCATGCTTAACTGAAAATCATATTTTGTAAAATATCTAATTTATTGGTTATTTACTCATAATTTTCTAATGAAGATCGCATAATTGAAACAATCTATGTTACCATATCTCCATCAAAAAACTTGTTTTGTTCAATAAGCCAGATCATCTTATAGCTGTTCAAATTTAAAAGCTCATATCCTATTAAAATTATTTAAAGATTCTTGTTTTCATTTTTTTAGTAGTTTCATCAATTATTTTTTGACTTAGAATTTTCTTCTCTTAATATTATCTACATTCTTAATATTGTCTACATTCTTACTTCTAAAAGAATTTACAAAATAAGTTTTTATTTGACTCTATCACAGCAATTTGTTATTGCCATTTTATGGAATTTGTAATACATTTTAGCAGTCTTTCTGCATTTTTGCTTGATTCTTTATTAGAAGTGTACTCTCATTTTCTATTTACAAATGTATTGATATATTCAATATCCAGAAAAAATAATTTAGTTTTAGTTAAAGCAATGATTATTATTTCAATTTAATTACCACTGATGACTTTCATAGATATCAATGTAATTAATGTTGTCAGAATAAAATATTTAAGTATCACATGACAAACTTACATCAGAATATAGAAAACATCCTTCATACTAAGTGAAATATTTGGCACAATGTGAATAAGTGACCTGTTTTTGTGTATTAGTAAAAATAAAATGTACACACAGCAGGGACACTACACTGCATGGCCTTCCACTGACCTCAACTCTACCAGCTTAGCTGTAGAAAGACATGTGTCATCATCATTGTCAATACCATTTTAGACAATGCCAAGATCAAGTGACATGTAGTTCTATTAGAACAATGGTATTGATTTTAATGCAAAAATTATTTTGTTGCCTCATTTTGCAATTTAAAACATCTGTTTATTAAAATAGAATCTAAAAATTAGTTATTTCATTGTACTAACCATATATAAAATGCTCAATAGTATGTGACTTTTGGTTGGTAATAGCTCAGACAGTACAACTCCTATTCCTACAAGAGCCCTGTGTAAAATAAAATCGGCAATTAAGAGTATCCCTCTTCCTGGTCTCAACTAAGAGGTTACTCTGCAAGTTACAGAGCTAAGATATTGCTGGACTGTGACGTGGCTGCTTTTCAGCAACAAAATATTGTTTCCCAGGATCTCAGCAACCTCAAGGAGGACAGACCTTGAGGTTTATGGCAACGCTAAAACTCCCAGTTCCTGGAAGATACAGCTTTAAATAGATGGATAGCTTTAAATAGAGGATATTTTTAAACAACCCTCCTTGTTTCCTCAATACATAGGCAACCTCAAATGGATACACTAACTGCAAACCTCCCCAGAATTTCCCTATTAAAAACTCTTGAAAATGTAAAATGCTTTTCTTGCAGACTTTATACAATTCTCATTGCAAGTGAGGCTAGAATTTGAACAGCACCCCCAGATCCAGATTCAAATCCTCAGTTTGAATGCTTTTATTAACTCACTTATTAATGCTTGACCTATCACTCATTAATGACATATTGGTTGCTTCCAATTTTTTTGGTAATTATGAATTAAGATGTTATAAACATTCATGTGCAGGATTTTGTATGAGGATAAGACTGACGGACTTGAGGAAATACTTGGAGGTATGATTGCAGGATCCTGTGGTAAGACTATATTTAACTATGAGAGAGAGAGAGAGAGAGAGAGAGAGAGAGAGAGAGAGACAGCAAGAGACCTGACAATCAGACAGGGCAGGAAGTGGAAAAGGCATCATAAGCCTGTGTCCACCAGGCTACTGTTACTACTAATACTACTTATACTACTAATTACTACTTATACTACTAAGAGTGGTATAAGGATACAGAAGATAGTATGTGACAGTAAGAAAACATGGGAGTGGGAAAATTTCATAAAAATATGTAAATCCATAAAATTTATGGAGGAAAAGCTTTGGAATGATAAAGAAGTAGTCATCAACTGACAGCTCATCATGTAAAATATTATAAGCAAGGAGCAAGGACCAAGTGCAGTTCTCTAGGTAGGAAAATTCACCATGGTCAAGTAAGGTTCAAGCTATAAAACACTAACACCCTACTGGCCAAAGTGAGTTTCCACTAGGTTCCTGGTAAGGTTAATCCAACTGTCAAAAGGCTAGAGGGCTAGTGGGAGCAAACTGAACACATCTGGCTCAATGGCACTAAGGAAACTAATAGTCAACACCTGGGAGAATGCTCATTAACCCACCCTGGCTGTGAATGGGGCTTCCCTGGACAGTGTGGGAGGCTCCACTTTGGCCAGTGGGATATTCATGGGACCCCCTTGACCTAATTGGGGGACCCTGTGGGAAAACTGGGGTGCCCCACTTTCACTTTTGGAGTCTACATTGTGGCAGCTCCCTCTGGCAAGTTGGGGCCCCCATCGGAAAAGGGGTACCCCACTTTGACTTTTAATGTTCAGAGTGGGGGCTCCCTTGGGCATTGTAGGGAGCCCCATATTGATTTTTGGGTTCACATACTGGGGCTCACCTTGGCATTTTGGGGTCCCACTTTGATCTTTGGAAATTCACAGGTTGGGGGCTTCCCTGACAAATTGGGGTCTCCATTTTGACCCTGGAGTTTCTCACAATAGGGGCTCCCCTTCACAAAGAGGATTCACAGCTGAGCTCAGTCACTGGCAATGGAAGACTATAGTAGCCATTCATTGAATAGGGTGCTTTGGAAGGATGCTCTCTTTCAAGCCCAGCCTTCATTGGTAACAAGTGGGCAGAAATATCACCGAGTACTCTGAGGTCAGGTGTTTATGGTGGGCTGAACTGATCATTGTGACCAAAGGGTGCAGAGAGATGAGGTACAGACAGATCACCCATAGTGGTTGTGGTGATTCATATGTGTCAACCTGACTGAGCGTCAGGGTGCCCAGAAAATTGGTCCAAACTTTTCCTCTGCTATTTAGGGTCAAGTTTAACAATGCAATTGCTAGGCTGAAGAAAGTGCCTCCCTAGTGGGATTGAGTCTCAGACAGTCAGCTGACCTTCTTAACAGAGTGGAATAGTTGAGCCTCCTTCAAAAAGAATTTCCCCTTCCTATCTTATTACCCATCAACTATGATAACAGCCTTTCTTCCCTTGGACCTTGAAATGTTCCCAAGATTCCATCTTTCTCATGCTTGTTTTCAGAATGGAACTACACCATTGACTCTCTTGGGTCTCAGTTTGTTGACTCTCTCTGCGGAATGTGGGAGCCAGTTTCTAGAACAGACTACACTCCATTCTACAATATATCCCACAGTGTGATCCAACGCATTCATAAGATGTAACTTATTATATTCTGAGGAACCAACTTCCACAATACAGGTGTGTTGTGTGTGTATACATATGTAGGTACACATACCTCTCTAAATAAAGTTATTCATTTAATTACTTTAACTTCTTAATAATACTGAGGAATCATATATAGAATGTGTTGATTTTCAAGTTATGTATCATCTGGAACATATATGTACTGCGTAATAGATATTTGAAAAATACTTTTACACATAATGAAATTTTTCTTTATGGATTCACAGAAGGTTAAATGTGGGAAAGTTCCTTTTTTAGAAATCATTTTTGTTATTCTATATAGGGTCTATGTGTAGTATTGTAATTTTTTCTCACTATTTTGTCATATATGTTTTAAATTCTTCAAATTTAAACTATTTGGAGCTTATGAGTGATAATTAAAATTAAAAAAAAACAGTTATAGCCAAATCATTTTAAAGCAAAGTGAGTATCATACCTAAATTACTATGGCACACAGCTTTCTTGCTCTTTAGTTGCTAAAATAAAATTCTGCCCAAATATGTGATCTGTGTAAAAGACAATTTCTTCAAAATTGATTATTTTTCATAAGAAAACAAAGGAAAATATTCATTTATAACTGTTATACTACTTTCACCAGGGAGAAGAAATTGTTTTATGAATAATAGTAATTTTAGGAAATCTTTTAAAATATGAAAAGTCTATTCCACAAGTTGCTAGTTTTTGTTTAAAAAGACTAAAAATTTGATCCCATTAGAGAAATATGGACATAGGTTAAAGAAAACATCCATTGTTTTTCAATCAGTTTTGCTTTGCTTCTTAATTATATGTTCTGTGAAAAAAGGGAAGTAGCAGAATATTATTAAAAGACCAGGCTCATGATACAGAATAGCTAAAAGCATAATTTAAATATATAAGATTAGAAACAAGTGGAGTAGAACTACTACTATGGACAATAAAGGCCATGTTCTAAATTAGAGGCTATTTTTGAAAGTGAAGAACATAGAGTTTAATATTATAGTCATTATTGGTTTCTTAATACCCTGTATCAGATTACTTTCACACACATTCCATGCTTTTATATTATAATGTATTACTTATGACTAGATGCTAATTTCTTATTTTAAAAAAGTTGGAAATTGAGCAGTATTAAATAATTGGCTCAATTTTATAATATAGTTCTTAAATGCACAGCCCATATTTTCTACCAAGTTGGAGTCCAACTAATAACAACTAAAATTAAATATAAGAATAATTATACTTCTAGTTAGAAAGAACAAAAAAACACCATAACTCCCATGACAACATTAAAAAAATAGATTAAAATTAAGCATGTACTTAAATATATCAAAGATAACTGAATGCAAGAAAACTAATTATGCTAAATTGTAGAGAGCAAAAAGTCTTCTACATGGGAGTAAAGAACAGCAGTTGTTTTTATATTAGGGTCAAAGTGGCTACTTTGTGCCTTAGTGGACAAAGAAGAGGGCCCACTAAGGATGGAGAGGTTTTGCAAGGATAAGAAGAAATCAGTGAACATTTAATTGCAGTGTGAGTGGTATCAAGCTTTTAAGTATGAATATCCACAAATGCATAAATAATTCTGCCAACTTTCCTCCCTATAAACAGGGATGTTTATAAAGAAATTGCCTAAGGAGACAAAATGAGAATTCAACGAGAATTCACAATTTCATACGGTTCCTTCACACTAATATTACAGTTGAATACTTATGAAGTCAAAATGAAATGCAAATCACAACAAATAAAAATTACAACTAACTCAATACCAACTTTAATTCAGAGAATATTAATATAATGTGTTAAACACATAGATCATGGAAAGTTGGTGGTTTTCATGGGAAGCACCAATATTGTATTTACATTAAATTTACATATAATTTAAACATAGAGATTAAATTTCAGTACATTTAAAACCAGGATAGATATCAATATAATTAAAATATGGATTTAGCTTTAGTTGAATTCTCCTACAGGACCATGAAAATACATTCGTATAATACTGTCACCTAACAGAAGTTTCTCAGTCTGTAGGAAAACAAAATAAAGTCATTGGGATTTTGATAAAGACTGCATTATATAGATATAGATATCGACATAGATAAATACATATAGATAGATAAACAGGCAGGCAGGCAGGCAGGCAGACAGACAGACAGATAGACAGATCACTTTAGGTAATATTGACATTTTCACAATGCTAATTTTTCAAGTCTAAGACCACAAATTACTGTTTACCATATGGAAAAGGGCAGGGAGTAACTTAGTCAGGAAAGGGGGAACAATTGCATTGTGAATGATAGGAGTTTTGATAGTAACATTGAAACAGGGTAACCACGAAGGGCTTTTTACCTTCACTTTAACACATATAGGTCTGCTTCTCTCTCCGAAGCAGGCTACACACTCTTCATTAGCATTTTCACTGATCACCTTTACCATTGATATGCAAACATCAGCTACCAAGCTTCTCTCTGCTTTTAGTTCCAAAAACTGCAGAAAAGAAAAACTTTAAAACACAGTTTAAACTTTCCACTCGTGGGTTCTTACTACCATCCTCAGCCTTTTTTAACCAAAATATCAAACCAAGACTATCAGTGCAGTGCAAACTAATTTATTTTTAACAAAGTGATTTCTAATTATCCTAATAATTACAAAAGAAATATGTAAGACTCAGAATACTTTAACATTGTCCAAAACCTTTCCCAGTATTGTCCAAAGTCCTTTTCCAGATTGCACCAAATATCCTCAGTCTCTCAGTCCTAATCGTCTTGCCAATGTCTAGATAGAGTCTATCTCCAGACGCTTGAAGACATGTTTCTTTGAATGCTCCTCGTTGTCTTCCACGCTGTCTTCTCCTTGTCACCTTCAGGTAGCAGGAACTCCATGGTGCCAAACCAGCAAAGTTCACTTTCTTCTCAGGCCTAACTTTTGCACGGCCTCTTTCAGACACAAATTAAACTCAGCAAAGCAAACTCCAACACGGAGTTCAAATCTGCAAACTCCTTAACTGCATTCAGCACACATGCTGTCAGTCTGGGTCAGCCGAGGGTTGCAGGCCCTCAATGGCCACATGGCCAAGCTCACATGGCTCACATCTTTACAAGATGACCGATTCCCATCTCCTCTCCATATTGGAATCCCAATCCAATTGAATCCTGAATCGAATCCTTCTCTTTGTTTGCACACCCTTTATATACCCTGATTTCCCGCCTTCCAGGAAATCTGTTTCACCTTAACTATTTCACTTCTTTCTTTCCCCCTGCATCCCCCTGAAGGGAAATTCCAGCTAAGGTCATTCCCCCATTTTAACATTACCTGTCCTTAAAATCTACAATCTTAAACAGGAGGGGGGCACACCCTATCAACATTAATGTAACTTATATACAAGCTGATTCTCAAAAATGAACATCTGAAGCATATATATAATGCAATGGTGTAATGCTACTTCAATTAAAAATAGTATATATAATAAATTGTATATTTTTATACACTATTATTCTTTTATAAAGTTTCTATATCATACAAATGAAGAATGAGAACTAGAGAAAAGGAAAACAGAATCAAGAAAACAGTTAATAGAAACACACATTCAAATAGCTCAGTTATTTAAGTCAGCATATAATGACATTAAAATAATCACTATAAGAATGCTGACTAGTAACGGTAAATGATGGACACAAAAAATACACAAGAAGAGAAAAAATAAACAGCTTGTCTAACTTGCAAGTTTACAGTAAATGCTCTATTATCCATAGAGTAGAAGTTACAGAAGAAAATGTATTAGAATGACACTGAGAATTATTTGAAATATAGTGAGTATAATCTTGATAATAAAATCAGGTGACAAAACAGGCAAAACGGGGTCCTTAACAAAACTTACAAATGGGAGCAGCTGGCCCTTTGAAGTCAGCCACACACCGGTTCTAGGTTTGTCCCAGCCCATGCAAGCAGTAGCAAGACCACATAAACCTCAACAGGAGGCAAAAACAAATTTACTTATTAAAAGACAAAATAGACAAGAGTCACTGATGGGTACAAGGTACCCCTTTGGTAATCTTACCAACTAGTCCAGTTTCTAGTCCTAAAGGCTACACGTGGCCTTCAGTTATGTACTTCGTCAAAATGGTGACTGCCCTACCTTCAAGCCATATGAAGAAGACAAGATGGCCTCCTCACTCCTTCTTCCAAAATGGGTGATTCAAACCCAATGAGGAAGCCAGGATGACATTTTCAATTTTTCTCCAAAAGGCATAGCTCTGGCATTTTTGAGCTTCAACTCCAAAGTGGCCCCAAACCAGCAAGACTCACTCTATGCAACAGCAACCACCACTATAGATGCCTCACAATGAAAATAGCAACATACTAAATTCTCTTCAGTTCTCCAGACAATTTCCAAGCTTTGTAATTTCAAAGTTAAACCAAGTTTTCAATGGCCAAACTTCCAAGTCAGCTTATACAAGTCACAAGTTTCTCCAACATGATTCCCTGGGCTCCCTCATCAGCCCTAGCCTCAAGCCACACATGGCTGAGGCAACTTGGAGGTCTCCATCCTTCCTGCTCCTGCACTCTCCACCTTCTCTCCAGCCTTCTCTCCTTTCTCTCTCCTCTCCATGTGTTTTCTTTCATTCTCCTCTCTAATCTCCTCAACCTCTTCGCATCTGGTGAGAAAGCTTAACTTCCTTACTCTGAGTCTCTGCCCGTCAGGGCATAATGTCTGTTATTCCAATGCAGTACCACCAGTACTGGAGGCCACAGTCCCCCAATTTCACTACAGTCCCCCTATCATAATAATAGTAATAAAAAATTTACTAGTTACAAAGTCATTGGGAACAAAGTCATTGGGAACGTTTATAAATTTCCACAGAGCTGTGGGGATATAGGCCATATTGCAGTAGTTCAGAAATGCATAGAACATGAAAAATTCAGTTCATTAAATCTTGACAACTCTCAGTAAACTTAACTGTGAAGAGATAGAAAGAAATATGTGAAATACTTGTGTGTAAGAGAGTTTTTATTTCATTGTTTCATGAAAGAGACTTGAAAATCAAATGCCAACAAGGAGAAATATGGTAGAGAGAGAAAGGAAACTGAAAAGGCTCTAGTGATCCAAGATTTAACAAGTTAAATCTCATTAACTCTTCCCAAATCATGACTAAAGGTTTAAAAGGGTAAAGCAAATGACCTTTCCTTTGGATATGGGAACCATATCACAAAGAATAATCCATAAATATACTCCTTAAGTCTACCATCTGCCTAACAGTATTGAGTTAACCTTTGTCTTCTCTTTTAGAGAGTGAGGAATCAATTCAAATATTTCCTAATGTTCACTTGATGTCAAGTTCTATGAGAATTTCCAGCCTCTTATAAATATTTAACCATGGATGTGGTTGTCCTGACTTCATATACAACAATTTAAATAGATATAGTCCTCACCCTCCAGAAACTCACAATAAGAAACAGATGACACAAACACACGTTCACCACCACCACCACCGTTACCACATGAGGACACAATATTATAGTAAGAGACCATGATGGTTCCTAAATAAGAATTTATATTAGGTACATGTTTGGCATTTGTTATTTCTGGCTATGGAATACATGAAAGTTTTGCTGGGAAATTGGGTGGAGTTTGTAAAAGTATTACTTGACTTCCATATAAACAGGGGAGGCCAAAGAGGGAGGGAAAAGAAAAAAGGGAAAAGAAAAAGAACTGATTGTATTAACTCCAAAGAAAACTCCTGCCTTTTCTAGCCTCTACTTCCCAGGCTTACTAGAACAAAATAAGTGATAGCAATGATTAGATAAAACTCTTGATACAGAGACTTGTTGACAGAAAAAACAACTTAAGTAGAGGTTGAACAGGTAAGCCCAGAAGGAAGGCATGCTAAAAGACAAAAGAGTGAGAAACTCCTTAGACTTTTATTGCTAGAAAAGCAATAGGGTATCAAAGAGCATCCAGGTTGATGGTAAGACTGCACATTAAAGGATACCATCAGTGTGAGAGCTGATACTACCTTTTGGCTTCAGAGACAAAGAGTAGATGTGGAGAATATGGGTATAGTACAGAGCTTGGTCAGAAAATAAAAGTTGGCATAGCTAAAATTTAAAAATGCTTCTTATAGAAGGGAGGAAATTTATTCATTTATTCCAGAAAATTATAGGTTATTAACCTTTGATTAAGAGCAAAGAGATGCCACATGAAAATGTTTTAATGTAATTATTTACTTTTGAGATTTAATTATGCATAAGGCTTACATGAAGCATTTTGAAATGTATTCTAGGATTCAAGAAATAAGTGATAAATAAATAAATAAATAAATGTTGGGGTCAGACTTTTAAGGTTGGGAGATTTTTTTCCAAAAGGTCAAAATGTAACAAGGGACAGCACCAGGATTTTGCCCATATTCTTGGATTCCAAATCCTGTAGAATTATTTAGAAGAGGTAATAAGCAACAATTCCATGATTATTAGAATGTTGCTGCTACAGCCTGAAAAGAAATTATGAAAACTTGAGCAAATACAATAAAAAGGAGGGAGAAAGTCAATTTCAAAGAAAATATGGAGGAATTATAGGATTTGACACTAAGTATATGTGACAGGTAAGAAAGAGAGATAGACTATAACAACTGTTTTTTGTTTTTTGTTTTTCCCAGAAATGACTTACCACACAGTACAATTTGGTGGTAGCATGCCAATGAGATTGTTCATATGCCACCAAAGAAAATCAAATCATAAAAACTTGTTTAAATGAAGAAGATATTATAATGAGTATGCAACAAAAAGTATAACTGGGCTAGACCTCATATATAAAACAATTAATATGAATCTGTGATTTTTTTCCTAACATTATTTACTTAAAAAGAATGTTCCAATGACTACACATAAAGATGATCACTTTAAAACTAGACTATATTAACTATAGGGCTATTGAAAGGACCTATCAGGCTTACAAAAGTTATTGAAAACAGAATTACAAAATATTAGAAACTGAGGTCTTAGAAATCACTCAGTTCAATCACTTCTGTTTAAAAAGAAAAGTCTATAGACCATTCAAGCAAAAGAGAATGGTACCATAAATGCTTATTTACTTGTCACTAATTCAACAATTATTAGTTTATGATCAACCTTATTTAACCTTTATCTCATCCCCAGGAAACTTTCATCCAAAAACATTTCAATATGAATCTCTAAAAGATATGAATGTTTTTAAAACCAAAATGTCACCAAACCTGAAAAATTAACAGTAACTACTTAAAGTCATAAAATATCTGATCAGCATTCAACATTTTTCCAATTGTCTCATAATTTCTCCATTTATATCTCCAAATCTTTTTAATCTACAGTTTCCTCTTCTTCATTTTTAAATTTTCCTGCTACCAAATAGAAGACAAGTAATAATGCCTTATAAAGTTTCCCACATTCTGGATTTTTCTGAATGCACCCTAATGGTACAATTTTTACATATTTTCTGTTTCCTGTATTTCCTCTAACCTGATAAATAACAGTAGCTTCATCAGATTCAAGTTCAAATTGTTTGGCAAGAATGCTGACACAATGGCTAGTTATTTTGTGGTGTCTTTTGTATAAAAAGATAGATTAAGTTGAAATTTCCATGTAGTTAAGTGGTTCACATAGAGTGAAGTCAAGAATAAAACCTCTCAAACCTCTTTTGATTCTTTGTTCTGTACTTCTTTCATTACATAATATTATTGTTAGTGAACCCAGGTGCTAACAAACACTAAAACTAACTGAAATGGGGTACCAATACCCAGGGCACACTAAAACCAAGTGTACATACAGGGGGACCCCAAAACTAAACACAAATACAAATACAAACACAAAAGGGCTATAGCCAAATCAAGGGACAGTGATCACACAGGTCACTGTCTGTATGTTCTTCTACCTATACTCAGTTGCAAGAGAACTTAGGGTTTCACAGCCATAAGGTTCATTTCAGAAGGGAAACAAAGAGATTAATGTAACCACTGGGGCCAGTTACCTCACCCAGTCAGGGTCCACCTGTCAAGCAGAGTGCCAATAACCTGTTACCAGGAAATCTGAGGACAACAATGGCGCTCAGGAATGGTTGCCAGGAGTGTACCACCAACAAACTGCTAGAGATGCCAGCCCTAGGACCTTGGTGCTCCTGCCAGGCAATGACAAGAAGGACCAGAGACCCAGTATCTGCAAAGGTCTCAACTTCTCTTCCTCAGCAGTTGTCAGCTGATGGATCCAGTTGCTGGTCCTCATTCCTTCTCTAGAGACCAGGAAAGGAGGCTTTCTCTTCTCTCTCCTGCCTATAACAGCTCTCTCGTGCAAGTTTTCCTAGGTTCCATTGCAGTTCCTTTTCTGGGTCCTTATGTTCTTTTTCAGGTTCCTTCTCTGGGTCTTTCTTGCATGCCAATCCTTTGTCTGCCTCCTACGTGGTGCCAGTTCTCTCTCTGGTTCTTGGATCTAGTGTACCAGTTCTTTCTCCTCTGGGTCCTTTCTCTCTTGGAGACCCTGTCTTAAATCCACCCTCCAGGTGCACACCCAGAGTCACTCCTAAGGTGAGAGTGAAACAGGGTAAAAAAAAAAGACTTTTTGCCTTGAACTCTAACATCTATGCCTGCTTCTCTCCTTAGAAAGCAGGCTACAAACAGTTTATTAGCATTTTCACTGTTAACCTTATATTGGTATGCAAGCATCAACTACCAGCTTCTCTCAACTTTCTTCCCCTTTTTCAAACCCCCTCCCCCCAAAAAACTTAGAAACACAGTTTAAACTTTAGACTAGTTTGCCTCAATTTACCCTTTTAGACTTCGTGGGTTCTTTTCACCATCCCCAACCTTCTCAACCAAAATACCAAGTCAAAGCAAGACTATCAGTGCAGACTAATTTATTTCTAACAAAGTGATTTCCTAATTACTACAAAAGAAACATGTAAGTAAAACTCCAGTTACTTTAACATTGTCCAAAACCTTTTTCAACATTGTCCAAAGTCCTTCCCCAGATTGCCTAAAAATCCTCAGTCTCTCAGTCCTGATCATCTCACAAAATCAGCCAGTCAGAGTTCATCTCCAGATGATCAAAGACATCTTCCTTTGGCGTGCTCCTTTGGCGCACTTCTTTGGCGTGCTCCTTTGGCGTGCTCCTTTGGCATCCTCCAGCTCCTCCATGCCATCTTCTCCTTGTAATCCAGGTAGTAGAAGAAACTTCATGGTACTGGACCCAGCAAAGTTCACTTTCTTTTCAGGCCTAGCTTTTGCATGGCCTCTTCCAGACACAAGTCAAACTCAGCAAAACCAACTCCAACCCAGAGTTCAAATCTCCAAACTCCTTAATTGCCTTTTAGCTTAGACCTGCCAAAGGCTGCAGGCCCCAGGCTTTGGGCACATGGCCAAGCTCACATGGTTCACATTTTCATTCCACAAAATGGCAGAAACCAAACCTGAATCTGAATTTCCTCTCCTTTCTTTGTTTAAAAACTCTTTATATATTCTTTCTGTTTTCCCACCTTCTAGGAACAGCTCCTGAATTATTACATTACAAAGAAAAAATCTGTTTTATTTCTTCCTCCCCCTTATATCTTTCTGAAAGGAAATTCTAATTAAGGCCATTCTCACATTTTAGCATACCTTCCTAGAAACCTGAATTCTTAAACAGGAGACAATGACACCCAGGGGCCCCTTACAAGAGGATGATCAGCTTAACAATTGGGAGCACATCCTAGAGTCCTTGATTGGATTTAGATTAAGTCCACCACAACTGTTCCTGGCTCCTACCCAGTAAAATTATCAACTTGCTAAAGAATTACACTGTTAGGTATTATTCGAGATAGGGTCCTAACACTCATAAAATTACCCAAACCATAAGTCCAAACATCATCCTAGGTTTCTCCCGTTCTCTTACTCTTACTGAATCCTATTATTTTTGTCTATTTAATGTCTTCCCCAGAGCTATACTTTTAGTTCAGACCTTTTTCATTGTTTGCCTGGACCACTAAAACACATCTTTAAGCTGTTCTCCTCCATAGCAATTTTCCTTCCTCAATCCAGTTCAGTTTTATCAACAAGTCTTTCCCAAAATGTAAATCTAAATATATTATTTTTCTTCATTTCCATGAGGGAGTCCATACCTCTCAGTACAATGTACAACCACCACCATATCTAATTCTTACCTAATTCTTATCTGATCTCTCTTCCTACACAATGGTAAATTTTTAAAGATGGGGACCAGATTTTTTGTGTCTTTCTCTCTCCACATTCTGGAGCATTGTCTCTCCATTGTACTAACTCAATGAAAAGATTAATCATTCAAGATTTGATAAATGAACAAAATCAATGAGGTGTAAATCTTTATCCAATTTCTCTTTACATGAGTATAAGGGAAATGGGTTAAAACCGGATTTGTTTTCACCTCTCACATAAAAAAAGATATCATAACCTTGAAAAGTTAGCAAAGGACATTTGGACCTTGCATTTGTAACTGTGTATCTGTTGTGCAGCTAAGGCACTGAGCAGAGTAAAGCAGCCTGGGTGGAGAGCAGTCACTCTTCTGCCTTTTTCAGAGTTAGAAGTTTTCAGAGTTAGAAGTTTTCTTTCATTATGCCTGCCCACCAGTATGTAAAGTGGTCCCTGTTTCAGAATAAAGGATTTTGGATATAAAATAAAGGCTCCAAGAATCTTCTGATCATTTGCCCAAATCTAGATGAACCTGCTTGGCCTGATATGGCTGCATGACAATAAGTTTATATTTTCCAAGCAACATTTCTGAAATTAAAAGCTGTTTTATCCAAAGTATCTAGCAGGTTGATAGGGCACCCATATTTAATAGTGCTATGTAGTAGATTGTTAGTTCCTATGCAGATTTCACAACTGGAGGGAGAAAAAACTGACAGGACAAAGAGAATATGTAGGCTTACTAGGTTAATTTCCCTTTGCAAATGAAAGACTAAATCCTTTAGTTTATCTAACATTTCCTGTGGGTTTTCATCAGTAATTTTAGGAATAACAGCTCACCCTTGCCAGTTCTAATCAATCTTTTGTTAAGTACATCAAAAAAGTTAAATATAAAAATGAACAGAAAAGAATGAAAGAGAAACATAAGAAAATAAAATGCTGTGATTTCATTTATACAAGAAGAAAACATGTACATAATGTAAAGAAGTTTATTTTACAAAAGAAATATGGGTTATACTACCATCTCTCAGTTGTACAATCCTCAAAAGTTCTAGCTTTTATATTCAGCAATATATTTTACCAAACATATCTAATAAATCTTAACTGATTTCATTCTATCAATTTTAATTTATGGGTCATTAAAGCATATTTCAGAAAACATATAAAATTATATAAAAATGTTAAGTATTCATCAGCTCTATTACTCAATTTCTTCATTTTTTATTTACTAAAAATATAAGCAAGTTTAATAACAGTGCCTTTTGCCTTTTTTTTCACTTTCACCTTAGTGAAAAACTATGTAACTATGAAATTTTAAATATTTAAATCTTTTGCTATACTTTAATTCAAATTCAGTATATTATTATGTATATTCAGAACTCAAACTATTCATCTTCATCTAACCCTTCAATTAAAATCCACACTGCAAACCCCTTGGCACTAAAACCACGTTTTATGTTTATTCAACTTAGCCTGTGTCTTGAAAAAGTGTTGAAGTTTGGGAGTTTTCGGGTGAAAATCCACATTCTGACATCACCTTGGTCATTACAGTGATTGGCTGTTGGTAGGCAAAGAAGAGTTTATAGCCAGCAAGAGCAAGTGGATGAGTGAGTGAGAGAGCAGAGGAAATATTCAATCCGTGTCGCTCACTCCTGTCAACCTGCCTTCTCACTGTAGGACTGCAAAAGGGTAAGATTTAATATGGCAACTTTATTATCTTAAAACCAAACATTCATATTTTCTTTCTCTGGACTTGGTTTTGAATTTTTTACTTAAATATTGATGTTGCAGTGTGGATAATGGCTATGTAATTTAATGTTTAGATATCAATTAATTAGTATCTCATATTTTAGAATTTTTCCAAAAGACTTGTTAACTTCCAAAAGACTTGTTAACTAGCCTGTGCATATAGGTTTTTAACCTATGCATGAACTAGAAGATTGCACTTTCTACTTTTTTAACTCTATACTTTTTGGATTTCTGTTTACTTCCTCATTTTGATGCACTCAAGATAAAATGACTGTAAGTAGTACTATCTCAACTGCAAATCTGCCTCAATATATGTAGATTTCTTCATGAATTTTGCCTAATCTGTCCTTCTGTTATGTATAGTGTCTTTTCAATAAGTTTTACATTTGGTAACATTTCAAACTATTAATAGCTTATAATTCTAAAATCACTATGGAAAAATATAGTACAAGAGAATTAAATTATAATGCTAGTTTTACATACTTTCCCAAATAAAAATATATAATTAGATTTCAAAACTATCCTGTAAGAATGTTCAAATTGTTGTCTCAGTTATTAGTGGTTATCATAGAGGTCTTTATTTTTGATGAATCACAAAATAAATAAAATGAGATTTAAAATGAGTCAGTTGTTGCCTAGATGAATCATTTGGTTCTTTTTATATTATCCTGCCATGTTTTCAGTTTTTTGTTTCCTGGTTTGCTATGAGAAATTTGTGTAATCAAAACTCTTCAGTTTTGTGAATTTGAGTCTTTTCCTCTTTAAAACATTAAAGATTCCAATTTTTCACTAAGCTGCAAAACAATATTTCTGTCTGCTGGTGTGTTTGATCTTGGGTAACAAAATTCAAAATATTATTCAGGGCATTCCCAGTAACAATGAAAGCTTCCTAAACATATAAACTTCCTTCCAGAGCAGTGCCTTTTTTTTTAAATTTGTTTTTTATTTTAAAATTTATTATTTTATTATTTCAACACTATATGATTCAAAGATAAAGAATTACATCCCTCCAGATAAATATTACTGTACCAGATCCACCAACATGGCATCTCTTTTCTCAAGTAGTCATCAAGAACTTTTACTGAAGTAGAAAGGATGATGAGGAAGTGTGTAACATCAAAATCAATCACTGCCACAAATAGAATGTGACTTAGGACTCAAGATGGCTTCTCTATGCCTCAAGTCTCACTCTGTGCAATGTTTTAGTGTCATATACTCAATAAGCACACACTGCATCTTGGCTAATGATGACAAAATGAAAAACCAGCCTCAGGGTGCAGTAATAACATCAGTTTTATACATTTTAAAATTTTACTTTTCCAAGTGTGTTTGTGGAGAAATTGCACCGCTATTACACATTGTTTCTAAAATGTTGCCAAAGCTGTCACTCTATGTGGGAAAGCTCTCTCTCATCATATCTGTCAGTGCAAATGGGTGAAAGTAAGTAGGCTTTCAACTAAGTTTATTCAACTTTAAATAAAATGGAATTTGATCAAATAGACTGAAATAAAATAGGATAGCATTTCACTACCTCTCCCCTTTACTTATGAAGTAGCTATGTGGTCTTTGATTGGATACATCCCAGCTATCTGTATAAAAGTGCCACTCTGAGTTCCATTTAATTCTTCCACAGAATTTAAGTTTCCATCACATATTAGTCAGCCCCCATCATCATGGCCCATCGCATAGTAATCTCCCACAATAATGACAAAAAGTTTAAGTAAAGTTGAGAACAACACAATTTGAAGACATTTTCCCCTGACAGCCTAAAGATTAATCTCTAGTGATTCCATGTCATTGAATCATCGTTAGACATGGCTATTTGGTGCTACATGCTGTGAGAACAAATTTCACACACATTTTAAAAAATACCCCATATTTTATGATATTCATTCATAGGGGAAATAACACCTATTTTTTATTTTACAAAGAACTTTCAGTTCAAAATCTACACAGAAACTAAAATCTGCCTGTAAGATCAGTAATAAGTGTAAAAGTAATCATTTAAATGTATTCAACTTTTGGCTTAGTTTTTAATTATAACAAAACCAACAAATCATAGCACTACACTAATAGATCTATTGATTTAACTTGTGTTTCTATGCCAACTTTTGTTTATATGGGTGAGAGTTTTCCTCACCCCAATGGGAAGTACAGTAAGTGTCCAAGTTCCTTGCAGTGATGACAATGGTCTCCCAATGCAGATCACGGCAGAAAGATTCAATCCAAACAGAGAACTCAAGATTATTCAAACGGAGGGGTGAAGTGAGTCTTTTACCTCTAAAATAGAAACAATTTTAAAACAAAAGCAGACATTTGGACTTCCTTCATCAAAACTGTAACTGGAAAAAAGAAAACTTTGTCTTCTACTATAAGCAAAAATGTTACTCTTAGTTTTAATATTTATTAACCATACAATACCATATCATTAATTCCAGGAGCAATCACCAAAATGAAGACTGTTTTAATTTTGCTCAGTATTTTGGGAGTGTCCTGTGCTTTCTCAGTAAGTTCTTTATTAGAAAACTGTTTTTATCTAATTTTGCCTTTTTATGTAAAAGAGAGAATCTGTAGTAATTAAATGCTCTTTTAAACAGATGAAAAATTTGTACAGAAGAGCCAAAGTACAGGATTCTGAAGAAAATGCGGTAATTAATTTTGCCATACTTCCTTAGCCTGACTATTCATACTCTAGGTTTAGTGTATATTAACATGCCTGTCATTTGTTTTGTTTATGTAGGTTTTTAAGTACTGGCCACGATATTCTCTTTACAAGCATGTTTACTTTTATCCTCCTCTGAAACGATTTCCAGTGCAGGTAAGCATAAAATTTAATTTTCCTTGTCATCCATTATAATTTAAGATAATTAAATTTAGTTTCAAAACACCCAAATTCAAATCTCACTGAAATTGATGGAAAGACTAGTCATTATAAAATTTTTTTGTCTAATATAATAAGATAAAATTTCCTCCTAGCTTTTCTTTTAAAGCAGATAAAGAAACACACAGAGTCAAATCACGTGGGCCCGGTAAAGAATGATATAATAAAAAAATAACTTTCAACATTGAATTCAGATATTTTGACTAGCTCACTGACAACAAAAAGACACTTTTATCAGCTGTTGATAACTAATTCATTGATGAGACCAGAGGTTGTCTTGTTATGGCTAATCAAATCCTTTCACACAACTGCTCTACATCCAGTAATCTAGAGTTCTTTAAATGATAGGGGGAAATTGACTTCATGAAGAGCAGAGACAATTTTGAAAAATTCTTGATTATCAGCAGTGAATGTCAAAGATTTTATAAACGTTTGACCTATATAGTTTGCTAGGACCATATGTCATACGGAATATAATTCTAATGGAAATGTGACTGAAGAATTACAGAGAAGAGAAGAATGCATAAACAAGAAGCTTGTGAGAAAAACAAAACATCCTTAAAATTTGTAAACAACCAGAAAAATAACTAATTACTAAAAATAAGAGTTTCTGTTTTTACTTGGCTACTTGTGAAGAGGGCCTTTGAAAACTCAAGGGTGTGGTGTTGATTTTAAAATACAACAAACCAGAATTGCTCTATTTTTATTACTATACAGCTTAGGTTTAGGGCACCAACCAATTCTACTCTTTCAACCCAGAGTTTCCAAGATGCAGTCACAGTGTCTCTAAGCCTGGCTTGGCCCTGCTAAAGGCCGGCTGATCCATCTCTAACTCATGCAGTGATAGGAAATGAAAATTTTCAAGTATTTTTAGCAGCGTAATAATTGTGGGGAATGTGTGTGGCCACAGAAATATAAACACAGAAGATACAGGAGTTGTGGTTTTTTAGAATTGTCTTCCAATCTTTGGTTCACCTCAGATCCATAAATAGTGTTCATTTGAAACTGCTTTCTTAAACTAAATGGAAATGATAATAAATTTGTTTCTAATTAGTTCCTCAACTTTTTTGAAATATCTGATACTTAGACATATTCCCACCCAGAAATTTGTTTTGTATCTGTGTGTTTGTATGTGTGTATATATATATATAATATATGTAACATATATACCATATATATGTAATATATAACATATATCATATTTATGTATATAATCTTACTTAAATGTCCATAGTGAAAACATATTAGGTGTTTTCATATATTTCATTATTGGTAGACCCAAAATTCATAGATCCCTAAGTATATCTTTAACATACAAATTTCCACAATTCTATGTAAATATGTCCATCTCAGTGAATGTAGCATTTGTAGTTAAATGGTTATTTTAAAGAAGAATCCAGTAAAATATATCTCTTGATCTAACAGTTTAATCTGTGATCTGTTTTTCCCACTTTATAAAATCTGAATTTCCCGAATTTTTCCCTTATATGTATACTTATATGACACATCAATGTCAATATGGTTTCCAAAACTATTATTTAACAATAAAAAATATTTGATGTGTGTAATACTTATGTCTTCCATAGTATTATTTATTTAAAAATAAAAATATTATTCATTTAAAAATTTAAGAATAAAAAATACATAACTAGACATGTAAGTTTATTTGAAGTCTTAGGGTCTATATTTAGATTTACTTTGAGTCTATTAAGTACTGAATGCCTAGATTGTCATCCAAAAATGCATTAAATATATTGACTTAGAAATTCATGTCTTATTCAAACAAATCAGTGTGTGTGTATATTTAGAAATGAGTATATATATACTCATTTCTAAATGTGAGTTGTCCTGGAAGAAAGATTAAGAATTCTCTAGCATCTTAAAAGTTCTGAAAAATCAGTGTTTGTGTTTACATTTCCTTTTAAAAATTACCAAAGTTTATTAACTTGTAATTATAAAATTAGTCAAGTTTATTCTCACTTAATATTGAGCATTTTAGAGGGTTAGCACACATAAACACCCTACATGAGTAAATAAATTAATTTTTCTTTTATAATACATATTATACATATGCTACATAATGATCATATATAAAACCTCATTTAGGGAATAGAGTTAATTACACTGAAAGATAGTAAAATTAGAAGCAAATTTAACTTCAAGTCAAGTCTAATTCAAATTCACCTGGGGAACTCAATATCTAAGAGAGTAATAAAATAAATGTGGGTTTATTTTATTAAAATGTGGTTTATTTCTTAGGGCACAGTTTTTCTGGAACTTCTTGGAGAGGTCACAACTATTCTGGGTTTGAGATTCCTTTTTTTGTAAAATAAAAAAAATGACTAGATAATCCCCTAGTTTTCTAATATTAAACAATCCTGTGATTCATTTACATACAAAATATTTTGATGTATTAGTGTGCAGGAAGTTGAAAAAAGAATCCAAATTCATAACTTAATTTTTGCACAATACCTCTTTCCCTCTACCTTTTTTATATACCTAGTCTCTTCATGTGTTGCTCATATTAGCATAAGATTTATTCTAAGTAAATAAATCAATCAAGATCAATGTTAATTAGCTTGAATAAATATTTGTGTATACTTTATCTTATCTTGAACATAGTTTTCTTTGTTGTTATATAGGCTAATTATGTGTGGATTCATGTTTTTTTTTTTTTTTAGAGCAGCAGTGACTCATCTGAAGAAAATGGAGATGGTGATAGCTCTGAAGAGGAAGAAGAGGAGGTAAGAAATTTATACAGTTTTTTTTAAATAATATTTAAAATAATATATTTTATTAAATAATAAAACAAGTAACAAAGAACCAGATAGGAAATGAGTGAACTATATTTCTCACAGTCATCCACATGCTTCTATTTTGGACTGGTGGAATGGTAATTATTAAAACTGACTAAAATGTTTTACTCACAGTACCATTATAGTTTGGAGTAAGGTTGCCTATAAATGACATACAAAAACAAATCATTTTATGTGAGAGAAGTGTGAATCCTGATTAAAATAAAGTATTTATGTTTAAGTGATGAATCATGGTATAAAAGACAAATTCATAGTATTTAAATTATGATATATTCATACATATTCAAGTATATGCTATATATTTAGTGATATTAAAATATATTCAATGATATGTTCAAATATAACAAATTGTTAAATTTAATGTAATATTTGTTTTAAGGTCTGAACTAAAAAAATCTCAGTATACTAAGTGGTAGTAACTGAAAGCCAGCCTCATGTCATCTACAGTATTGTCACAATTGACAAGTCTTTCTTAACCCATGAGGCAGGGTTATTTTTAGTAGGAATTTCATGTCTTTTTGGTCTGATAATGAAATTTATCTTTTTATACAAATGTAATTACTAATGATGTATAAATATTTTCCTAAACAGTACTACAAATTAGTGTACCTCTTGGCTAAAACCCTTCTATATACCTTGGAAATTGTACTAATATATTTATAACTAACATCTTGTCCAAGGAAACATACTAATTAGGCACATTTTCCTGTAGGCTAAAATATAGTTATTCACTGGTTTGTTAACCTTCTAAATTCAGGTATTCCTAGGTACTATTTATGACTAGACAATGACAGTCAAAAAATAGAGTAGGGATAAAAGTCTGTTATCTTGAAAACAAAACTGTGAAGGAACTTTAAAGGTAATAAATGATTAACCTGAATTTTTTTAAAAACTGTAATAGTAATATTGCCTTCATAGCATTTAAAAGAAGGTCCTACACGAATATCAAACCAGTACCAAGAAAAATGCCACTTACTAAATCCCAGAAAATGTTGCCTGGAGTTCCATATAGTATTCTTACACAAGAACTAAGTTTAGGGTAATGCATTGAATTACAGCTATTTGCTGTACAGTGAGTATAAAATTGACTTGTTGCTTAGATTTTCAAGTGATATGGCACATCTTTTGGCAATGATACCTCTTTTGTTGTAAGAGTGATTGAGAGTGGAGGAAAATTAGGACTCCTTTTACATACTAATGAAAACACACACATTCAAAATTTTGCCAATAATTTCTCTGTATTTATGATGCTTTTAGAAATTATCTGCAAAGTCCTTATGACCAAAGGCCAAGAGATCATGGGCTACAACCCCTTTGTTGAGCAGAACCTATACCACACACATTCTGAATCTCATTATCCCACCTTAATATACCTGGGGCCAAGAAAATATTTGGTGGATTGAGTTTTAGACTTCAGAAAAATAAATACTTCAAAGATTATTCCTTAAAAGAGATCTTGAAAAGTAGATAAGTAAAAGAGAATCTTCCATACTAAAGGAATGTTGGAACCTCTTTTTCCCTCATTTCCTCCCTAAAATTTCATGGACAATTCAGGTTAAATACTGAGTCCCCAAGAATTGTAGTCACATGAGAAGGTGCTTAGTCATATTTTCTATTTGGCGATTGTGCATTTCCTCATCACTCTTAAATTATTTAGTTTAATTAAAAATAACACTTTTATTAAAATGAAATATATATAATATATATAATTTAGGAGGTTATTTTACTAGAAGTTAAATTTCTAGGTCAAAAGATATGCATATGCTCAACCTAATTTATA
The DNA here is from genome assembly GCA_004024945.1 of Uropsilus gracilis. Taxonomy (NCBI): domain Eukaryota; kingdom Metazoa; phylum Chordata; class Mammalia; order Eulipotyphla; family Talpidae; genus Uropsilus; species Uropsilus gracilis. The sequence goes on along the minus strand of PVHY01003324.1, from coordinate 83,506 downwards.
CATCCAAACAGCTTCTCAGTGCAAGTACTGTAGTATAAACTTCCACTACCAGGATATGAGGGTCCCAGTTACTCTATTTTCTCACCAACACATGTGTCTATAATCCACTCAGCTATCTTTGAGCATTTAGGGTGACTTCATAACTTGACTACTGTAAATAATAATGTAGTAAACACAGGAGTGCATAGATACCTTTGAATTAGTGTTTTAGCATTTGGGGGGTAGATATCTAGGAAAGGAATTGCTGAATAATATGGTAGATCAATTTTTAATACTTTGAGAAACTTCCATACTATTTTCCCTAAGGGCAGGATGAGTCTTCATTTCACACCAAAAGTATACTAAGTTTCTTTTTCTTCTCATCCTCAGGAATACTTGCTGTTTCTGGTCTTTTTGATTTGGGCTATTCTCACAGGTGTGAGATGATAGTTCATTGTGATTTTGATTTGCATTTCCTGATAAGTGATGATGAACATATTATTTATAATACTTGATTGTTTTTTTGTGACTACAAATGCATTTGTTTCTTGGATTGTTTCTTTCCTAATTTATTTGTGTTCAGGGATGCAACTGATTTTTGTTGATTGATTTTGTACCCTGTTACTCTACTGTACTGAAATGTCATATCAAATAGTTTTATAGTGGAGTCTTTTGAGTTTCTACATATATATTCTCATGTTGCAAATATTATTATTCTTTTCAATTTAGCTACCTTTTATGTAAAAAATTGAAATTATCTTTGTGCTTTAAATAAAGTTGAAAGGAAATTAAATATTTTTTGTAATGCTAAGTCATGCAATCAATTTGTTTGAAGATAGATTTCTTTCTTGATAAAGCATCCTTAGTGTGGACAATTAATATAAAGCCTAGTCATCATCAAAAGCATAACATATTTAAAAAGACTCAGATATTTCAATGGGAAGATATAATCATCACTTATTATGAGACTATAAGCATATTACTTAACTTTACTTTTTTGCATTCACTTTCTTTTTCTAAAGAATGTGAACAATCACTCTATCTTATAGGACTGCTCTAAAGTATTTTAAAAATATAAAGTTCTCAGAATATCTGCAAATACAAGAATCATTTTACCAATATGTTATTATAAATATTAATAAATTATGTTTCAGCTAAAATAACTTTTCTTGCTGTGGATATTTCACCAGGAGACTTCAAATGAAGAAGAGAATAATGAAGAAAATGAAAATTCTGATGGAAATGAAGATGAAGATTCTGAGGCTGAAAATACCACCCTTTCTACTACAACACCTGGCTATGGAGATGAGAGCACACCTGCGGAAGTGACCTTAGCTCTTGCTGCAATCCAACTTCCCAAAAAGGTACTATTTCCTCCAAAAATTTAAATATGACTTTCATTATTGAAGTCTTATGTTATCCTGATACTATACACATAATATTTTATGCTATCCATATTAATTTATAGTTAAACCAGAGAAGATGAAATTTTCCTCTTTACAAGTAAGGAAAAGCTTTTTTTCCTAGGCAAATTATCTTCTCATATTATTACACTGACTTCCTACATTATAGCAAAAGGCTAAGGACAAGCATCTTTTCATTGGATAGAATATCTTGAAGGATACCATTACATTTCATGAAAAAAAATTCCAAAACAAAGAAAAATGAGTAGCAGAGTTATAGGAAGCATCTGCCTGCCACAGAAGATACTTTTCAGGTATATATCCCATCAAAATTCATTGAAGTTTCTAATTCTGAATTTTTAAAACTCACACCAAATACTTGGTCAGTTATTCCAAAGTTACATCTGGAATGAAGTTGGCAATACTGGTCGCGATGGATGGAATAGAAACCTTAGGTTTTTATTTTATTCCATTTTTTATGCCTAAACTTGGATTCTTTCAACTTCTTCTTTACAGGCTGTGTCTACAGGAAACAAGCCTACAAAAAAGGAAGAAAGTGATGAAGAAGAAGAAGAAGAGGAAGAAAATGAAAATGAAGAAAATGAAGCAGAAGTAGATGAAAATGAGCAAAGCGTAAATGGCACCAGTACCAATAGCACAGATGTGGACAATGGTAATGGCAGCAGTGGTGGAGACAATGGTGAAGAAGAAGGTGAAGAAGAAAGTGCCACAGAAGCGAATGCAGAAATGACTACAGTGGTTGGAGGACAGGACAATGGTGTCTCTGAGACAACAACCTCTCCAAATGGTGGGTTTGAACCTACAACTCCACCACAGGAGGTCTACGAGACTACCACCCCCCCACTTGGGGAAACCACCACCATTGAATATGAGGAGTACGAACAAACAGGCACCAGTGAATATGGGTATGAAGTCTATGAAAATGAGAATGGAGAACCTCGTGGGGACAATTTCAGAGCCTATGAGGATGAGTATAGCTACTATAAAGGGCATGGATATGGTGGCTATGATGGTCAAGATTATTACTAACACCAGGCTGGGAGTGATGTTAGTAATACCATTCTGGTATTTTGTGTGGCTACCATTTTCAAAGTTAAACTCAGGAAGTTGCAGTATAACAAATGCGCATAATGTTGTGGAATGGTGCTGCTGTTCCCAAGTGATTTTCTGTAACTGCTTCCGCAAATAATGATCTTCTTGTTGCTTTTCCATAATATATTTTTGAATGGTCATTGTGAATTAGAACCATATAAAAAGTGGTAAAACAACCCACAAGATTGAGTCTGAGTGGATGTTTCAAGGCTGTAGATCTATAAATAGTATTTTTAACTTCATACTTTTACTAACTACTAGAGCATACTCTGTGCAAGAAGTGCTTCTAAGATGAGGTTTGTTGATATTAATGACACTATACAATAAATGTGTAGTTCCTTACTACCTAGCCAACACTGTATATTAGGTCTAATTATCATTCTTGTGTATTTTTATGTCACATGTATGTATACTCCCTCTATGTGTCTTATCACAAATAAAAATGCAATCCTGTAAATGTGTTGCTATTAAGAAAGAAACTGGAGATTAAGAATGGGAAAGGTTAAATCATTAAGTGAACAATTCAGCTAGTGGATAAAAGCTTATTTCAGCAGAACTACACACACATTTGTTAGGCATAAACCAGTATAAGGTTTTGACATGATTTGGAAGAGCCAGCCACACACATTAGAGAAATAAATGAGTTTTACTGGAGTGGCCAGACTTAACAAATGAAAACCTAGGATGCCTGGTGAAATTTGCATTTTAGATAAACAATGAATTTTTTTTAGTATATTTTGCGGCCTATTTGACCTAGTGAAATATTTTGGACATATTTGTACTAAATAAATGATCTATTAATTCTCTGAAATTCAAGTTTAATCAGATGTTCTATCTGATAACTATTTTTGTTTGTTTTAATTTTGAGTGGGGTAAGCAGTGAGATGAGCTAGGAAACACACACACAGACAACCCAAAGATTGATATGTAAAACCTTAACATATGATTACCCTTTAATATAAACCTGAAAAAAAATTCAAGTAGGAATAGTGAAGGAAAATTGATAGTGGGAAGGGGTAAGAAGGCGGCAGAGACTTTGCCAAAATAGCAACAGTGGCATTTCCTTGCTTCATTCTTGACAGGAACATATAATAGTTAACTACCAGATTGCTACACCCAGATATTCCTGTCACTTGACTCGAAATTGGAGCACCTTGAGAACGGAGACACTAACACAGGGCAGGAGAGAGTGAATGATGAGGAGATGTGCTTTGTTGAACAGAAGCTGGCTGAGAGAAATATGTGGAGGCTACCCATCTAGGACAGGGAAACAGAATTGTCAGCTCTGGCTGAAACCCTGGGAGAGGAAATGAAACAATGTGGAGACTCACATCCCTGAAAGAAGGGAAAAAATATGAAGGAGCCGATGCACTTCACTCCAGGCAAGAAAGAAGGAAAGACTGTGCTCTGGACTATGTCACACACCCCTAGCCCCTTGAAACATGTGCTGACTTGGTGAAGTGCATTAATAGCACAAGGCTACAATATTTTAGATCTAAAAACCCAGAGAGAAGAGATAGGTGTTTTCAGCCTCGGCAGGTTCACACTATTGTCTGGGTCCTTCTCCCATCCAACTGATTTATCCACTCCAAAAACAAAATGAAACAAACAGGTCTCAGTAACTATGTTAACCAGGTAGGTCAAAATAATAGAATCACTACAAACCAAGCAACAGAAGGGACCCCAGAGAGAAAAGTGGAAGTCATTAGTTCTAAATTAATGCTGGGGATTTTTTAAAAAACAGACAGTGTTAAAATAGTAAAATGGAAAGATTAAAACACATAGCACATGGCACCTAGAAATGACAGTATCATATGTATACAATAACTTTCTAGAATCTAACCACAAAGACATATAAGATTTTATCTCCCTATGGGAGAGTTCAAAATTGCCAAAACAAACAAAATCAAAGGAATAGACGAAAACATAGAAAGGCAAATCAAAGTGATACAACATAATTCAGAAAAGCTAACAAAAGAATTACAACAAATAAGAAATAAGAAAAGAAGAGACTCTGGATGTAAAAAGCTCAATAGATGAGATTAAAAGAATTAGGGAAACTATGAGAGAACTGACCAAATGGAGGATCAAATTTGTTATCTCAAAGATAGTAATATACAAAAAGTACAGTTGGAGGAAGAGAAATAAGATTTTTCAAAAAGAAGAAAATTCTGTTTTAGAAAAGAACACATAAGGTTGATGGATATTCCAAAGGGAAAGAGAGGGTTTATTCAAAGTAATAATACAGGAAATCTTCCCAAATCTAGGGACTAAACATACAAATCCATAAAATAAGCATACAAATCCATGAAGAGTTAAACAGGCATTTCTCCAAGAAAGATATGAAGGATACATACACACAAATGCTTATTATCATTTATCATCAACATAATCTATCATCAAGAAATATAATTTAAAGAAAAAAATTGAATCAATATTAATTACATGGGAACCATGAAGCAATCCGCTGGACCTTTTCTTCTCCAAATGGAGTACAGTGAATATTTATGCCCTTAAATCTTTAAAATACCCAGTAGAATAGAAATTCATTAACTTGGTTTGTTGGTCTAAGAACAAAATCTCCATGCAAATTGCTTCTGAAGCATTCTGTTTGCTGGGAGGCTTTTCTTCTTGCATTTTTTTATGCCCAGTGTGCAAGAAGGTAAGACCTCCACCAGTGTCTACAGAGTTCACCTTATTTCTTTCTAAAATACAGTTTCAACCTTCATTATTTCAGTAAAGCAGAGATCAGCAAACTTTTCCTATTAATAACCAGAGAGGAAATATTTTTTGGCTTTGCAGGTGATATTATTTCTGTCACAGCTATTCAAATCTGTTTTTGTGGCAAAGCTGTCATAGCCTATATGCAAACAAACGGAAAGATTATGTTCCAATAAAACTAAATTTGGTGCAAATGGGTGATGGATCAGATTTGGTCCCTGGGCCATAATTTGTTGACTTCTTTTTTAGATGACATTGTTTTAAGTGCTTGTATAAAGTAGTTACTAGAAGGAACTGATTATTTTAAAATGTAGCTGTTGCTAATCCTTATTTTAAAAAATTCATTATTTCTTTTTCTTTCCTTTTAACTTCTAAGCACATTCTTGGTCCTGAAAAACAAACAGCAAATTCTGAAATTTTACCAGAATCAAAGAAACTTCCCCCTTGAGTTCATACAACAAAGTTTAATAGCCACTTTCAGCAATATCACCATGTCCTCAAGGAAAGAACTGGTATCATTATAATTATATTTTAACTACATCCTCTGAGCTACATTTTAAGGTGTCATAAGATATCCTTCTAATATAAAAATAAGAAAATTATAATGACATGTCTTCTTGCTAGTAATAACTGAATGAGTAAACAAATAACTTAGAAAAATGAACACAGCTACTTTCATGTTATTTTGTGACCTTTCATGGCCCTCATCTGGCTGAAATTTTTATGTGGTGCTCCTGGGGAAGTTCCCAAACACACAGAAAAAAACCCAATAAAGTAAAGATAAAAATAATTTTGAAGTAGATGAGGTGTTTGGTTTTTAGTAATATTTTATAAAAAACTACCTTTTTAAAATTTACTATGAATATTGATACTCACAAATGAACATATTAAAAATAGAAACAGAGGTCAGATTCATAGCACATTCCTTCTGGAAACTATTGTAGACATCAATGAGACATGGATACTTCTATGAAAAATGTAAAAGCGTGACAAATCTTAAAAGGCTTATAAGGTAAGGAGAGATTGTTTAACTAACTGCCTTTTTTTCATTGAAAACTGCAATGATTCCCTTACTGTTTCAAGAGGTAAACACTATATATTTGTTGTATATATAAATTAGAAAACAGAGAATTATTTCAGTGAATCAGAATGTATGGAAATATATATGGTAGATGTTTACTCTAATTGCTTAAAATAATACAGAGAAATATATTATAGTTTTAAAATAAGGGGAAACCAAGATCTAGAGCATAACAGAATCTACTACAAAGTATATCAAAGGATTTAATTCCAATGCAGAAGCACAGAGAAGGTGGGTGGAAGATGACAGAAATAGATGGCAAAACAAAACAGAAATGCCTGAAATCTTATTCCAGGATGAAGGTTCAATATCTATACCAGATACTATAGCTGCCTAGTTCACTAATATTTTATATGATTGTTCTCACTAAACCAAAGGGTAAGAAATGAAAAAGTGACCAGAAGAAACTTGTATACACACTACTCATATAAAAAGTTGTTTAAGGAACAGCTCTAGTTGTCTAGCACTTTGCTTTATGAAACAGAAAGTGTGGCACTGTTAACCAAGCTCTAGAAATCACCAGTCTGTGTCAGGAAATGCAGGACAGGCTCATCGTCAATGGCAGTGCCCATTCTTGGACCACAGTGAGAACCAAGAGTCAGAAGAGAAAATTTACATGTCCATTTCTTGTCCTTATCTGTTGGCCTCTAGTTTTGCTTTATTTTCTACTTATGAAGATAATGTGAGGATAATATTTTTTTTTACATTACCCTGACCTTTATCTTTAGTTATTTGTTTCTCAGAAATCTTGGGGTCATAGTGACTAAATAATTAATTGAATAGTTGGTTAAATAATGACCCCAAAATTATTTTTAAATATACATATTACTACTTTTGTTCATGTAATTAATTTGATAAGCATCAAACTTAATTAACTGTAAAATTGAATGTCATATTTACCTAAGATATGCTGTGTAGTATAAATTTTTTAAGAAGTTAAAAGATAGATATGTATCTTATTTCATGGCTTTTATTTCTTTTTCTTGACAGTTAAAACTTTTATTGAAAAAGTAATTGAAATAGTCATAACATTTTCATAGAGATGATTCAGAATTATAGCTGTTAATTCTAATTAACAGCCACTATACTTGGGGGTTTTAAAGCCAAGTAAGTATAAAATTGATTCTGGTAAAAAAAGAGAAATCTTAAGATCAAACTGACTTTTTCTCCAAAATGCTTGGAAAACTTAAATTGAGGGTTTTTTGTTTTAAGTTTAAGCTCAACACAGGATGTAAATCTAAAAGAAGGTAGAAGGAAAACTTCCACTTCATAAGTCTTTAGCAACTGATTATTCTTGGCTTTTTCTCAGAAGTTTCTTCTCTGAGACCATCCAGTCAGGATAATCTCTCCCTCTCTCATTTTGCTATATTTTTTTCACTTTCGTCAATTGTAGGTTCTAAATTTAAGACTAAAGTTAAATATTCTTTTAGCTTTGAATTTGTCTTAGCTTTGGGACCATATATATTTAGTTATTGCCATTTTACTCTTTGGTAGCCCCAGTAACTAAATCAATTTTCCCTTCAAATTCAATAACTATCTCTCAGAGAACATAGATTTTTCTAGATAAAAGTGAACACTTTCATATCACTTAATGAAAGGAAAATATCTCACACACATAAATTCTTTGGAAAGAAGGAGAAACAAAGGAAATGAACATCTGGAAAATGTCTGAAACTGTAAAGTAATATCAACAAAGAAGTCCATGAGCATTTTGAAAGGTTATACCAATACGGGCAGCATATCAGGTATGGCCTCTGCTTTTTACCTGAGTCATCAAAGGTATAAAGTTAATACCATGGAACAATGTGGAAAGCCTTAAAATATCAAACAGCTAGCTCATTTTTAAAAAATTTCCTAAATTAGTCATTGCTTAGTAGAACATTAAAATGAGAAATATGTGATATTCACATCTGCCTGTTCTTTATATAGTTTCATATTTCTGTTCAGTTCTAAAATTGACTGAACACTCTTGTTGGCTATCCCCTTTCATTTATTTCCACTTCCTTGTTAGCCTCTCTCTGTATCACCCAATCTTTTGCACTTCCCTGAAATTCTGATAATGTTTATGATCTCTAGAGAAATAGACCACCATATGTTCTTAAACATCAGTTCTACTATTTCTTTCATTATTTTGTTGCTTCTTGCCCTGTCATTGAATAAGTAACAGAGAAACACCTTATAATAAAATAAACAAAAACCAGAAAAGAAATGGAGAAAGATGTCATCTGAATATCAGGTTATTATTTAATGATGGGAAGAATGGATGAGATGAATTGCTAGTATTTATTTCTCTATCATTTAATTTAGAAGTAAGTACTGAGCTAAATACCTTGTAGACATTTGCTAATTTAATGTTTATATTGACTATCACACAGAACACTGGTTTTTAAACTTCACCCATTTGTTATTAAAGAATTGTGTGAAGAGTAATTGAATTAATACACTATATCAGGCTAATGCTTTACTGAAAATAATCACTCAATGGAAGTTATCACTATGTTTCTCATTTTCAGATAGAAAGACTAAAACTCAGAGTTCAGTGTAGTTTCTACAATATTTAACTACAGTGAAGAAGTGGTAAAGTCAGTATCTGAACTCAAATCTGTTTGATTCCAAACCTACTAGAACTAGATGTCTCCACTGTCAATGACAATGTTCAAATATTCTAAAATTCATGATTAAGTGATTGTAAATCAACAGTAACCCCTGTCTGATAGCTCAAATCCTAATCTTGACAAGTGTTTTAAAAACTAACTCTAGCCTCCCAGAAAAGAATCTGCAAAATTTGGATAAAACAGCATAGGGATTCAGTTTGAGCTTTAAAAATTCACCCTTATATAAAAGTCACCATTCTCTAATATAAAACTGTCCAAGACCTGCTTTATTTGTTTAATTTTGGTTTTTGTGTGGTTTGAAAATTAGTAGAAGCTGGGCATGGTGGCTCATACCTGCAAGCTTCAGCCTATGAAGCGGTCGGCAGGGGCTAGGGATCCCTGTTCGAGTCCTGCCTGGGGTCTATAAGCGAGACCTAGTTCCAAAAAAAAAGAAAGTTAGTAGAAGTTGGGAGTTTACACCTAACTTTTATTTTATATAATCTGTTAAAAATTGTGCTTACCCAAAGGGCACAAAAAGTCTAACCCATAAGGACACCTGTACACGCATATTTATTGCAGCACTATTTACAATTGCCAAGATATGGAAACAATCCAAATGCCCCCAAACTAACAAATGGTTGAAAAAGATGTGGTATATTTACACAATGGAATATTATGCATCAATCAAAGAAGACAAACATGTCATTTGCAACAATATGGATGGAGTTGTAAGGAATCATATTAGTGGAATTAAGGCAGAAAGAAAAAGAGAAATATGGGGTGGTCTCACATGAGAGATTTAGGAAAGACAGGAAAAATACAAAACTGACAAAAATATAGAACTGAAACAGAGCGAGAGAGGGGGAGGGAGAGGGAGAGGGCACAAAAGACTGAGATTATTCACAGGTGATAAGGTGATGGGAGAGCCTCGGGGTGGACAGTGATGTAAGATATATATATATATATTCATGTGTATATATTTGCAACTACATATATGTGCAATCAATAAAAACATTAAAAAATTAAAAAAATAAAACAATTTGTGCTTAGCTATGGGTAGTTCTTATCACAATGTGGGTCAAACAAATATTTTATTGATGTTTCATATAGAGCTCTAATGTAAATTACCCATCTAGGTATTATCATAATTTTTAGACTGAATGAACCCTCTTGTATTATTGCAGTCAGTACTGGGTAGTCAAAATGGCCAAGCCAGGAGAACAGACATGGTTTTAGAAAGGGCTCTTCTAATATCAGCACGCTACGTTGACATCAAGATAGTCAATGTCCTAAACATTTAAGTCCAAAGCCTACTCTTAACACTTTCGTCTAACCAATTTCTGTAGATTGCCCTATTTAAAAAAAAATCAATTTATTTGTTCTAAGAGATTGATGCCATCCTGACTGTTGATTTTCCCTCACAACTCTCATCTGGTACGCTGGCGAATCCTTTTTACCTTACTTTAAAAATATGTTCAGAAAAAGACCACTTCTCCAAGCCTTTCTGCTGCAACTCTGGTGTAAGCCCTGGTCATCTTTTGCTCAAATTACTTAAAAAATTTAGCCAATAATAATAACAACAACAACAACAAAAATCCTCAACCAGTCTCTGTCTTTTTCTGCTTCAGTTACTCCTTTGTCCCAAACCTTAAGGCTTCCTTCCCACTCATGATAAAGTCAAAAGCCTTGAGATGACCCACAGCACATCATCTGCTCTCTGATACCTTTCTGATTTCATTTCCTGCTTCTTCATCCCTTTGGTCCCTCAAGTCAAACTGATCTCTTTCTGGAACAAGCCAGCAATCTCTTGCATATGGGACTCTCCATTTTTTCTTCCTTCTATCTAGAATTCTCTTCTAAATAGTCATAAGTCTACAGGTTTTTTTTCAAAAATTACCTTCTCAATGAAGTCCTGGAACTCCCCTATAGTTCAATCCCCTGTCCCCACACTCAATCTGGTTATCCTCTTTCTTATGAACTTTTTCATCATAGATTTAGTCTGTGTCACTAATGATCTATTAATTATCCAACATAATTAATTTTATATACTTCTTATTACCTGCTTCCCCACCAGATTACAAGTTCCATAACAATAGGGATTTCTTTTTGTTTGTCTGTTTTATGCAAGCCTATTTCCCCAACACCTGACACATCGAGGCATTTAACACATTTTTGTTAAGTGTTGTTGAATTTTAGACAAAATTGAATTTATAAATTCTCTATACAAAAGGATAGCTGGAAAATTCTCCATTCATAAATGTGTTATTCAGTCAGTCTTAATTAACAGTTCTGAAATCAATTTTAATGATCTGATTACAAGATATACCAAACTGAGGTATTTATATTTTCTGTTTTCCCCACTTTATGGAACATTTGATAGCAGCTTTCTACCACAGAAACATTTTTAGATTAAAATTACTTTGCCCCCTATGGTTATCTGTGGTCACTGGTAACAAATTCAGCTAGTGCTAAGTGAGTCACTGCTGATTGGCCATTGGGGAGTATAACAAACTTTAAATTTCGGCAAAATACCCAGGACCTGGTAATCTTGCAGAAGAAGTCAGGTATTCTGAAGGTAACAGATACCAGGTAATTTGAATTTCTTGATGTTTTTGATAGAAATTGTCTTATAACGTAGTTACAATTTTAAGTGCATGCCATCCAGGTAGGGAGATTGTTTTTGAAAATACATGCAAATTGGAAGCATTCTCTAATGCTAACCACAACAAACCACAACTGTGCAATATTTAATGTTTTATTTTATGAAATAGAGTGTTAAATTACCAAGTTCTAGAAATCACCAATTAAAATTGTTGATTTGGTAGATTAGTCTGAATGGTTATGAGCATGATCATGAGCCATAATAACTCAGAGATTCTAATTTTACTCTAAGCTTCACATACAAACCAAAATGAGAAAAATTTAATCATATTCATACTTCTAAGTGTGATCTACTGATCGACTTTAAGTTACTTGAAAAATGATTCATATCCTGATTTATAAAATCTCTATTGAAAGTCTTAATTTATACTAAGAATTAAAAGGTCTTAAAAATTACATAAATGTAGAATTGATTTGCCCAATATTTTAGAATATATTTAATAATTATAATTATTCCTCCAGGTAAAAAAAAAGTGTTTTAATAATGGTTAAAGATTGCACCAACATTGGGATTATTCCACCCATTAAAATTGCTTTCTCTCCATGTCATCTCAAAGAGTGGTATAGATTTTTACTTTTATATTAGTTACTGCCTATCTGTGTAGTCAGTAAAGTACTTAATGGACTTCCAAACTTCCAGACTAATACAGAGTAGGCTGGTATTTTATTTTTCAATCTAGTGGCTAATTGTCTTGCTAGATATTCTTAGATATCTTAGCATATCCAGATATTGTTTGCTAGATATTCTTAGCATAAACATGTATTTTTATCCATTTATAATTATTAGTGTTTTAAACATATTTTTGAATAATATAAAGGAATAGACGCTTACTCAAGATGGCACAGAACTTAATTTAAACAAGACTTTTTTTTTTGGTATATTGCTAGAATACTAATCTTAATTTTGCCCCTTAATACAGAGATAACTTATTTGCATTTTTTTATTATTTCCTAATTTATTAAACAGGCATGATAGTAACAATGATTCATAAGGTTCATAAGCTATTTGTGAGACTCAAATAGTAAAATTTTGCTATCAGTGTTTTTGTGTTCAATAAATGTTTAAAAATTATCTAAATTATTTCACTCTCCAGCCCGTGAATGGCTGCTCCTCAGAGATGATGTTCACAAACATGAGAATGTGCAATAGGGCACTAACACGGTGGGGATTAGATTTCCTTCCCCACAATAAACACTATTCCCCCAGCAAATTCATTTAAGGAGTATGTTAGGACATGTTGCACTAACTTCATATGATTACAAAGTATATAAATAATTTAAATAAATGATCTCCTTTTAAAGATGAAAGAGAAAAATTTCCATTGCTAGAGCAAATAAATGTGTCTATAGAAGACTTTTTTTTCATCAACTGACTTCATTGTTTTAGTAACATTGGACAATTTTCATTTTTGCATTGGAATATGTAGAGATATTAAAACTCTTATATTAAAATATCCACACTCAGATATAAATAAATGACACACTGGTTTGTTATTTTTTTCTTAACAAAAGAAAATGGACTGCTAAGGGAGAGGTTGTTTATGTATTCCTTAATGTTTTATTTATTCTTATGACTGCATTTCATACTTGGCAATGCTTTAGGTAAAATGCTATTGCTTTCTTACAGAGATCTTAAAGATGCACTTTGTCTGTTTGGGATTGCTCCTTTTTGGTCTGGCCTGGGCAGCACCAGTAAGCATTTACAAATTCAATTATATATTATATAATCTCTCTTTTTTTTTTTTCTCTTAAGCCATCTCTTAAGCAACCCTTACCTAATTTAGTTACATTAAAATACAAAAAAAAAGAGTACCCAGTTCTGATGGCCCAAGTGCTTGTCCTTAGGAGGCACTCTATAAACCTGCCCTGAGTTACAGCTGTCACCACATTGTCATTGAAAAAATACTAAAGAGAAAACCTACAGCCAGCCGCAGTATTGCAAATATACTCATGAGCAATGTACAAACTATAACATTTCAAGAGAATTTTTCAACATTTTACTAAAAACTAAAGAATTTAATATACATTTTATAACTAGAAAAAAAATTTACAACTAGAATTTCTAAATAGATAACACCACAAAGGAATGAGAACATTTTTGTAATTCTTGTAACACCCCAGCATTGTGGGATTCTACTAAAGATTTCCTCTTCCCAGAGATGGGGAGATGTGCCCCTAAGTTTAACCCAAATCAAGCTCCTATTTCCTTTTATGTCTTTTCTACCCTGACTCACCCAGAGGAATAGTCAGGATGTGACTAAATTACCTTGTGAAAATGCTGAGTGTTACAGATATTTTCTGCAATACAAACACAGTGCTAATTAGATTATGTCTGGGAAGCATCCTAACTTCTCAGAGTAACCTCTTTAGTTGGAGAACCATGGAAACAAGCAGTCACTCTGTTGCGAGACGTTCTTAAATATAGGTCCTGAAAGAGTGGGTGACCAGCTCGGTAACCCGCTGACAAGCATGAGCCATGCCATCAAGTGAGGAGAGCAGAAGTTGAGGAGAGCTTGTTCCTTCGGTGCACAACCTCCAACAGCATTGTGGGGGATATTCTGCTTGAAATAGACATCTGGCAGGTCCAACCCCCAATCTGGCTCAAGTGGGGCCACAGAGGCATGTGTTATACATGATGGGGACAGAGTTGGTCTTGCTGACCCAGCTCTATGCCACCAGCTGAGAATGAGTCTATTTTGAGCAACATATTCCGAAGCACAGTGGGAGCCGCAGTGTCCATTTTCCAGTAAATCTGCATGTCAACATCAATCCAGTGACCACTGGTCACAAGTGGTGCCAGCAGTCTTCTCCAGAGGAAAACAATGCCATCTCCATTTCAGGGCCACATTCAGGCAGGGGAAAAGAGCCAAGTGGTGTGGAAGGGATCCATATTTCACATGAAAGAGACTCTTTCAGACCAGAGCAAAATTCAGAATTAAGAATGATTGACTGTGAAGTTTTCTCCCAGGTGTATAGATTTCATGTGAACAATTATCTAAAGTAAATAGTGATATCAGAAGAAATAAGTATATACTGAGTCAGTTGTGTATGTTTTGGAATTGCAATTCAAATGGAATTTTAAGAAAAGAAAAAGTTCTCTTTAAACCCTTTGCATCCCTCAGTAGATCTGAAAATTAAACTCATGAAGATAGATAATAGGAGAAAAATCTTACAAATTTCATTTCAATTTTGCTTGTAGAAGGGTACCTTCTCAAGAGAATGAAGACCCTAAGAAGTCATCTGGACAGAAAGATATTAAAACCTTTAAACAATGAAATGATAAATTTTGGGTGAAGAATTGACAAGACAAAGAGTTGAAGGCCATCTAATTGGGTTGGGAAGTCTTTATCTTCTCTACTAGCAAGATTTTCAGGTTGTTCTGGTTCCCTGACAGTGTTACTGAGAGCCTGACTCTAGTAAAAGGAGAATTTGTTCTTTTGTCATAAGACAAGAAGGGGATTTTTTTCTGCATTTTCTACACAATCATATTCAGTTCAAAGTAATTTTTATGACAAAGAGACATATTTTATGATGACATTACTGTTTCTTTTAAATGAAAGATATAAAAGATAATTATTTGCCTTATAATTCAATTAATACCATATGCAATTCAAGTATAAAGATTTTATTATGTTGTTTTGACATATATTTAAAATTTTATCGTGAGCTCTATAAAGAGGTAGCCAATATCTCTTCAGTATGCTTTTAATAAATGACTGTGTGTTTTTGTGAGTGTACTTACTATATGAAGATAACAAATATCCCAAACTTTCATTTCTTTCGTTTAATATCCACTCTTTTCATTTTTGTTTTCTTTCTCTTCTAGTCCCATTTCCAAGATTCTTTTCACTGTTTTGATATTTTAGAAGACTGATGCAATGGTCTAAGTTTATATGTGCAAGATCATAGGCACCAACACCAGAAAGAAATGCAATAAATAAGAAAATTTAAAATATGCCCGGAAGGTATTTAATATAAACTTCAGAAACATTTCCTCTTACTACTATGTTTTTTCATATATAAGGCCATTTAAATTTTTTTTATTATTTTACTGTTGTGACTTTGAGACAGAAGATTTAGGTTAAAATATCTCCTTTCTTTTATTTCTACTAGTAGTTGTATAAGTGTAGCCAATTGTGTTTCTTCTACTGCCTGTCTCACAGGTATTACTATAGAAATCATATACCAAAGACAATTTTCAAACTGTAAAGATATATATATGTATATATATATAAAAAGAAAGATAGATACAGATAAAGATATAGATGTAGCTATACAGATATGGATATATTATGTATGTGTTGATTGCTTTTGTTTCTAGGATGAAATGGAATGTAAAGTCCACCTGCTTTGGAGTCCAGGCAACACGGTTTTGGCACTAAAAAATTTTGGGTTTATTTCTAAAATGAACCTATAAGAATCTAGTCAGGAAAAAAAATCAATAACAGAGAGTTTAGTAGAAAGATTTTAATTGGAAAAGAAGTTGTAAATTACAGTAACAGAAATGTTTGTCCTATAAGGACGGTGAGCCAAACCAAAGATTGAAGGTAGTACCTCCTCTTGGATGGGAGAAACAAAGTAGGTGATGTATCCAGGATTGAGGTTCGGAGGGGATGGGTAGGCAACAAGAAATAGGACCACAAAGAAGATACATCCATATCTAAAGATGCTACCTGTACAGATGTCTCCCAAGGCAATTCTCCCATACCAGCATCTACCTGGAAATAGATTCAGGGTTCACAGATAAAGGGCTCAGTCTCCTAAGACTGGCCTCCATATTGGCCACCAAGGCTTCTGACCAACCACTGGTAAATCAGAAGTTCCTAGAACCTTCTCAGGTTCAGTTAATTTTCTGGAGCAGCTCACAGAATTTAAAAAAAAAAAAAGACTATTTATTCACTAGATTACCAATTTATTACAAATGATATTAGGACAGCCAAATGGAACAACCACAGAGAGCAGGGTGTAGGGGGAAAGGCACAGTGTTTTCATGCCCACCCTAAGCATGCCATTCTCCCCAAAATTCCACATGTTCACCCACCTAGAAGTTTTCAAGATCACCTCCTTTTGGCTTTCAATACATAGGCATGATTGATTAAATCATTGCTCACTGACAACTGAAATCAACCTCCAGTCATTCTTCCTCTTTTGAGGCCTGCAAGTGAACTGGAACTTCCATCCCTCTGTAATCATATAGTTGGTTGCATTGTCAATCTGTCACCACCTTTAGGTGCTTCCCTAATAATCACCCATTTCATATAACAAAACGCTCTCAACACTTGGGAACTACTGAGTCTTTTGGGGAACAGTGAGTTACACTACAAATTGTAGATGACCAAATGTGTATAAGGAACATATTTGACCATGTGAATGACTAAATATGTAGTTCTTATTAATCACAATGTTGTACAGCCCCAAACAAAGAGAACAGGAAAGGATATTGACCTGGCCTCTCTCTCTCTCCTTCTACCCTCCAGTCTCAGCACATATCTCCCATCAGTTAAACTCAGATTGAGGTCACATGACAAAGGCACTCAAGAAATACAATTTGTAGGGTCATCCCAGGGCAAGTAGGAGAAAAAAAGTGTCTCAAGGTAAAAGGGTGATTTCCAGAATCTTGTTGCAAGGAAACACAGAAGTCTGAAGTGTATTCAGGAACACTAGTCTTTAGGTGGATAAGATCTTTGCATACAATTTCCCTCTGTGGGTTGTCTCTCTTGTAAGATTGATGATCACACCACAATGCTTGCTTCCATTCAGCACACCTATTTCAGACTCTCACACTGGCCCTACCTACTCATTCCTTAGGAATTCCTTAGGTAGGAATTTCAAAAATCAAGTGGGGAAATAATAAACACTGAGAATGAAAGACATTTATGCCTGTTCCTTCTACAGCAAACTTGCTCTAGAATTATCAGGTCCACTTTGCGTGCTCTTCCATAATCCCTAAAATTTATTCTAAATTCCTGGAACAAGCTGCCAAATCTATTCCTTCTCACCTTCTGACTTTCCTCCAGTGCAAAAGCCACCTCTCATCCCCTACAGACAATCTGACAGTTGTGTTGGATCAAAGGACAGCATTTGTCCCTATCTGCCGGATACCCTGAATTTCCTTTCCCTGAAAGAAATATCTGATCAGGTGACTGGCGTAAGGATAAAGTCCCCTGTTTGGGTGTTCGGGGCTATAACTTTACTCTTGCTGAACCCTCAGTAACATCACATCTTGACTCGTTTAACAATCGCCGGGCTTGCACGGTCAGTGAGCGCACAGTCTGTCTGTCTGTGCTGAGCTCTGCTTTGGGCTCACTGATAATAGACAATCTAGTCTGCTAGGGATGACTTGTTTTTCAGCAGAAACCAAAACAGCTGGGTTTCTTCACTGGTGGTGTCCCTTAGCGGCTTAGCGGTTCTCCAGTGTTCGAATTCAGCTCCATGATTGGGACATAGCCTTTCTATCTGGGTGAGGGACATGGCGCCCAGTTTTGTCACACTGAAGGAAGGACAGCTGTGCTGCGTCTGCCTTCATTTGGTCAGTGTGATCTTCCATGGTGAACAATGCAACCCAGTGAGAGAAAGATAGATGAAGTGGTTCCTGTTTGAATATATGGATGGAAGAGTAAATATTTGGTGGCGTTTCATTTCTTGTTTCCTTCCTTTCAGACATTTCAACCGCAGACTGAGAAAACTATGCAAGACAATGTGGAAGAACAAAGGGTAAACACAATTATCCTTTTTTATTTTTTTTTACTTATTTATTTTTATTCTTCAAATCATAACCTCAGTAAATGGTTCTTGGGATACCTCCCCCTCCTCCTCCCACTGGTGCTTCCTCCATTCTCTCAAACTCCATTCTTTGATGCTTACTAGTCTGTGTTAAGTCCATTAATCTCTTTCTTTCCTGTGGCACTGTTCTTTCACTGGGTGGGGGACTATGTTGTTGGACCCAGGCGAGCCTTGATGGTAGGTTTTCAGTCCTAAGATTGCATTGGGCGGCCAGTCTATATCTATTTGTGGTCTGTCCATGGTCTCTTGTTGGAGGCTGACTTCTCCAATCCCATCTCTGTTGTTTTGCTGCTTCATCTTATGGTTCTGGCATCAGATTTAGGGGTCTCATCCCCTGTCCATAAACACAATTGTCCTTCTCAAGTCTATTTCAGTTCTGTAAAGATGGATCAATAAGAGGAAAGTTTTACAAGTCAAAATATCTTTATAGACTTGGAAATGCAAAATTTATACATGGTTTTGTCATTTCATTTACACAGTGTGATAGAGAAGAAGAGCACTCAGAATAATTCATTTTTCTTTAATATAGTGTCTTCCTTACGCCACATAAGTTTAAAATATTAGATGTTGTTATCAACAAACAACGTTTTCTCACACATGTGCATAAGAACAAAGCAATAAAGGAGCCAGGAAACAAAGGGAATGTAGTTAACAAGTCTTAAGATGGGGTTGAGTTTGCATCAAAGGCTGCCATGTGCATCCAGAAAGTGAAACAAATACCCTTAACTTTTCATGTCACCAAATTGCAGCTTATCTCTGCCTACCACAGTTCCTCCTGGCAGTCTTAGAGAAAATTCTATTCAAACAAATAGCAATCTTCTGTTTTTTTTTAAATCTCAGATGAAAATTACAAAGACAAAAATTACAACTTAAGAGTCTGAACATTCAGGTTGTGAGTTTTGCCAACTTGTCATCAGATATGACTACTGGAAACTCTGCCTTTCTCTCCATCCCCCTGCTTGGTCCAATCTAAACATATTTCCAAGTTATTCCATTTCCATTAAAATTTGATAATAAAATTGATACAAGTCAGGAGAGTGAGCAGTAGATTAGTCATCCTTAGGAAAGATTCAGAGAGATGTGGAAACAGAGGAACAAGTTACTACCTTCAGGAGTTGGCTCACACACACCCTCCTGTGGGCATAAGAAGCACTACCATTTGTCAGTGGTAGAATTAGACTTCACCCAAGAGAATTGAATTGGGATTGAAAAGAGAGCCAGAATATTTCTCCAAGAGATAAATCCATCTTAATATAACATTGTGGGTTTGTAGATAATGCACAAGGACAACAATAAGAAACGTGGGTTTTCTATTTTTTAAGTATGTTTAACATCATCTAGGAAGAAAATCAAACTGACAGAAAAGTCAGCTGAGTCTCTAAGTGAGGACCCTTATCCTGAGCCAAAATCCCCACAGGCAACTGTGGGGGACACATATTTACTTTTGCCTTCTCCGGAGTTTCTAGCTGTGGCTGGTCCCTTTGTCTTTTACAACACTCCTCGGCTCCCCCAAATGTCCTAATTAGGGTGCTCTGCACCGTCTTCCTGCTGAGTGGTCTCGGGCACCTGGCCCACATCCTGCCTTGCCTCTGCGGTGTAGATGGGAGAACCTCAGATGCACAGGAATTTCTCATGTTTTTCCTTCTAAATAACGTTGGTCTTTTAGAAGGGGGGTTGTGCGCATATAGTCTATCACGTGTTCCAATGGTGGGGATTAGAAGGTTAACAAGAGAAGTCATTTGGCTGAAGGAGTAATATATTTTAGTGCCCCTTAAATTCCTTGCACAGATGATTCCATCTGTGTCAGTACACTCAGAAGAGAAAGAATAAGGGCTTTGTCACTGCAGTGGAACAACAATTCTTTTCACTCAGTCCCTTCTTGCAAATTCATTGGCCAAAGAACTGGAAACAGCTTGAAATGCCATCAGCAAAAGGACTGTTTATTTTTCCCCCCAAATCTGGCATTATTTCCCATGAACGTAGTAGCTTCCTTTCAGCATGTTATTTTGTTCTGCCCAATATTCTTTAACTGCCTCTCTAAGACTAACTGCCTGTTAAACACTTTTCCTACATTGTATTTGTTAACTCAAACAGATAGGAGATCTTCCTATTGTGCAGCTGTTATATGAGAAAAAAAATAATTGAGGAATTTTAATTCTTTTTTTCAGAGATTTAGAGTTAGGAAACAGACATACTTACAAAATCTTATAACCTCATAAGATAGAATGTGTGATACACTGAGTTTTGCTCAAAAAATCATGCCTTAGAACTTGAGATAAAAAAAAAGTCCTTATTTCATGTTCAGGGAAAGCTCATAATGGAAATAACTGAACTGGGACTTGGAGAAGGAGTAGTTTTTTTTTTTTGTAAAAAAGTAGGTAGAAGAGCATATTCTCCATGAAAAGAATAATATGCGTCAGGGCATGAGATGGGAATTAGAGCCCAGGGCACCAAGAACAGCCAGCTGGGACACTTGCCTTCAAGAATTCACATTCAGGAATCAGTTAACATAAGCAAGTTTAAGAAGGATTGTCTGTTACATAATCTAAAAGCTTCTCCATGAATTTGTTTGTTTGTTTGTTTGTTTGTTTGTTTTTATAGAGACTAGGTCTCACTATGTTTCCCAGGGTAGTCTCAAACATGCAGACTTAAGCAATTACTGGCCTCAGCCTCTCAGCAAGAGATGGACTCATTCTAGACTCCTCTACCCACACATTACATGAATAACCCCCTCCTGTTGTGGGTTCCATAAGCTTGTGACCCCTATATTAATCTAAAATGGATTTTAATGGGCTGTTCCTCCCTCTCCCTCATGCCCTGACATCCCAGCTCTTGAGTCCCTATAAACCCCAACATACACTGCTGCCCCACTGCCCCACTCCCACCCTTCACACCCCACAGGATTATTGCCTCTGTCATCAACATGTCACCAGGTAAGTTCTACTTAAAACATGCAATACCCTGCCAATGTCTTATGTGCCCATGTTTCTTCATAGTTATCTCTTATTTTGACTTTGTGTTACACTCCAAGTCAAAGGTTCATGCAAAGGTGTTGGAAATTTTAGCACACCTTACAATTTGGGGGCAGAGAGAAAATATGGCAGTTATTCAGTCTATAATTGTTTCGTTGTTCAAAAACTCCTACCCACAGGTTAGTAGAGAGATAGTGCGCAAGAATTAGCTTAAATAAACCTACATAAACTTAAGTTTGTCTAATAATTACAAGAGTTCTAAGCAAATCCTTTAGTCTTTTTGGATAAAACTGCCTAAATCCTTACCTTCCTTCCTTCTGTCTCTAAGATGGCAAGCAGGTATATGAGGTACAACTTGCATCACCTACCTCATACCACAGGCCACATGTATAAACATGGTCCCTGCCAGAGAGGAGAGGAAGACATGGTATCCTCAGACAATGTGGGAAGATGCTGCTTGACCACTTGTGGTAGTCAAGCCTCAGTCGATTGCCCAGGGCTGTCCTTGATGAAGTCACTGGCTGCCACAGTTTTGACTCAGAATAGTACAGTCTTGTTTGGGGTCCAGTGGTGATGTAGGGTCTGTTTGGCTCTCGCAGACAGTTTAGACTCTTTATTTGAGTCTGACTTACAATCATCTCTGGTGTATATACTTCTTCTGTGTTTGAGCCCCTCACTCTCTCCACAGTGACACCCTGTGGAAAGCTCTGAAACAGACCCTCAGATACTTCCAAGTCTACCTAATCCACAGAGAAATAGTAAATGCCATGAGTAAAGTCAAGCTGAGTCCCTTTCTTATTGAGAACATTATTCTGCTAAGATTTTCATTTTGGCAGTATCCCTGCTTGGGAAGGCACACTCTCTATCACAGTGTCTTTATAGAGCTAGTTCCCTGCCTCAAAATGATATATTGAAATACATGCATAAACCTTATTCTCTTCCTCCACTTTCTCTTTTTTACACCTCATTTTTTCCCATCTAAACATTTTTTTCTCATCTAGATTTCCATTATTTAAACTTAGTGTTCTGCAGAAGAGCAGTGTCAATGTCAGCTGTGAAACTGTTATAAATACAAATTCTAGAGCCCTACCCCAGACCTACTAAATCAGAAAGTATGACAGTGTCCAATAGTCTTTGTTTTAGTATGCTGCAAAATAGTTCTGATAAATGCTAAATTTGAGAACCACTGATCTAGTTTACTAAATTTGATTTATTGTATGACAAAATGGGAATAAAAGAAAATTAATAGATCTTTTTCAGTCAATAGCTGGGACTGAAATACTTGTTACAAAATCTTTGTTTGACTATCAGAGACTAAGTATTACCCGTTTCTTTCACGTACATATTTTCTACTAAAAGAAAGAATGAAATAAAGCCTTCTCCTTAGCAAATGACTACCTCCTGAAGATCAAAATAAAAATGAGAGACAGAATAATCATAATTTTGTAAATATTTCACTACATTTTACTTTCAATGACTCACTAGTCACAAGGTGAGAACCAAACTCTGTCCTCCTTAAATTCAGGTCCTCCTTCAAAATCAGACCCTAAACAACATTTCCAGATTTATGTCTTACCCTCTTCTTTAGGTATCCCAGAATCCAAGCATAGAATAACATTTTATCTTTCAAATGTTTCCTATTTTCAAACATTTGAATGTGCCACTGAATCTTAAAACACCTCACCATTTCCATGTATTTGGATCTTACTCATCCTTTAAGTCTTGTTCATTCTTCTTTCTCTGTAAAGCTTGCTTAATCTTTTCCAGAAATATCTCTACTAATAAATCTCTACTGAGTATCATTATTGGCTTTTCGTATTGCTTAAGAATTGTTAGATGTTTAAACTTTTAACATAAAATAATTTGTGTTGAAAATTACACTTTAGCAGGGAGGAAGAAACAGAGATAATATTGTTCTTCACCATTTTGGCAAGAAAAGAATTCAAGGGCCGACACCTAGAAAAGTCTTTGTCCAGAGAAAAGAGGAAGATATGTCCCTTCTTGGAATTCATGAAAATAACCAAAGCAGTAAATTTCCAAGGTTTTTTGAAAATAGACAGACAATGAGTGAAGGCTACACTATCAATAACAACAAAAATCACTACAATGACCTGAACATGTCCATTCATCCTGAATCTACTGAGAGTATAGAGGTTGAGGAGGGAGATCATGTGATCAGTACACTCCATGAGCAAGAAGAATACAGTGCATCCTTCATCAGAAATAATAGAAAACATTTAACAGAGCCAGTGACTGTGACTGAACTTCTGAGGGGATACAACAAAGAGGAAAAGCCCAAGAATGTCCCAAGCGAAATTCCAACAGATGCTAACATCCCCTCAACAGATGAGAAGAAACGTCAAAGAGCTCCCCAAACCCAGAATACCCCAGTAAAAAGCAAAAGTACCCACCACAGTCAACCAAACATTGACTATTTAAAACAACCAAAAGTCAAAAAGATCCCCAGTGATTTTGAAGGCAGTAGTTATCCAGACCTGCACAGCAGAGGGGACAATTATATCTCTCCTTTCAGTGGAGATGGGCAACCTTTTGAGGATATTTTTGGCGAAGGAGGAACTATAGTTCCTGACATAGAAGGTACAGATATTCAAACAGAGTTTTCTGTCCCAGATGAAGGTGAGATTAATAATATGGACACAAGAGGACCAGGTTATAATGAGCTCCCAGGAAAAGAAGGAAATGACAGGAATATCATCAAAATCAAGGACAAAACCACAAAAGAAGGCAGCAATGATATCATAGGTATCACCAATTTTAAAGAACTCCCTGGAATAGAAGGAAACCGGATGGATGGCAACAGTCAAAACGCTCACCAGGGGCCAGTGGAGTTTCATTACCCTCGCACACCTTCAAAGGAGAAAAGCAAAGAAGGTGGTGCTATAACTAAAAGTACTAATTATAATGAAATTCAAGAGAAAGGCAAGGGGAGTAGTAGAAAAGGCATAGAACATTCTAGTAGTAGTCAAGAGACTTCAAGTGATGAACTAAGATTTCCCAGTAAGGGCAAAAGTCAGGACCTGCTCACTCCTTCCCATGGTCTTGATAGTGAAATTAAAAATGAAATGAGTTCCCATAATAACCCCAATATCGAGGGGACTATAATAACACCCAGGAGAAAAGGTCATTATATACCCCGCAGACAAAATACTTCTATGGCAAATACAGGTGTACCACAGAGGAAAGGCTCCTGGAGCCACAGAAAGCCTCATGCCAATAAGTTTAGCTTCCCCAGAAAACGTGACAGTAGTGAGTCATCTGATAGTGACAGCTCAAGCGAGAGTGAGGGTGAATAACCCACTAGGAATTCAGAGGGAGCAGGTAAAGATTCTAGTCCCTGATCATCTGTGACTCTACGGTGGGCAGGAGCCTCCTGGTAGCAGAACAGAAAATCGAATAAGCCAAGAAACCTGCCTCCTGGCTGGGAAGAATTGTTGCTATTTTAAAGGCCAAATAATAAAATTCTACTCAAAGTTTCAATGGTTTTTTCTTTAAGAAAAGAAATCATTAAGAAGTTCTGGAATAGATAAAACTTAAATAAGTATTTAAAAATAGTTTGTGAATGTCACAAACCCTTTTTACGTTGTTTGAGCTGTAGACATGACAATGAAACATATCTCATGACAATCCGTAATTAAATTATCCATTAGACTCTGGTGTCCCATGGTACTTCACTTCAGAGGCAACAAGATTGGTTGTACCTTTGGCAAAGGTAATTTTCTGAAAATAATCCACTGAATAAACCCTTGATATACCATCTGCCACATGGTTTAAGCCAGTGTTTCCCCTGAACCATCTGTGTTCTGATCAATATGCCCCACTCCCTATGCTCTTCCTCTGTCACACATTTATTTATCACTTCTCATTAGATAGCTTTCATTTCTGAAATAAATCTCTGTGTTTACACCTTACTCAGTTCCATTCCTTTCAGACAAAGAGGAAGATGGAATGGAGGGAGGCAGAATTTGTGAAAGAGAAATACAAATGCAGAACAAAGACCAAAACTCTCTATGGCAGGCTGTTCATTAGTTGATACTGAATCACCTCCAGTTCATTTCTTCCTTCTGATCTTTGTGCTGATGCTTTTCCAGCAAATTGCTTTGGAAACACCACCATTCTGGGAATTAGATTGAAGTCTCTTGGTCAGGAACAGAGATCTTGATGGGGGGGAGGGGAGGAGAGGGTTTGATTTTCTTAATAATAAAAACTTACCTAGCTGTCACTACCCTTCCTCCTTTCTTGCTCTTTCCTTTTCTGTGTGATGTAAGCGTGGTGTCTGGAGATGCAACAGTAGGAAAGGAAATGTTAGACAATGTTGGCATGCATGTTTTTCACCATCAGACACCCTGACAGAACTTCTAGGACCTTTGGGTTTCCTGAGTGATAAAAGCATGGATGCACCTTTGGTTCTAATAATTGCTTTTTTTGCATTTTTTTCTTGTTATGTTATGTTTTGTTTTGTTTTGTCACATCCTTGAAACATAGTGCCTAATACCTGGGGATTTCCTGGATGCTAGTAATGTTCCTGTTCCAGTGGGATGACTCCAAGTGGTTTCTGACTGGGGCTCCTTACTGGAAAGTTCTATTCATGATTAGAAGCCTGTCATTTTCAGCAGTCCCCCAGCCCCCCTGTCCTTTCTCTAAAGAGGGGAGATGTCCTAGATAAGGAGTTAAAAACTGATGATGCCTATGTGATGCAGCACCCCAGAAACTCAAAACAAAGGCTATGGAGCACGGTCATGTTGATGAACATGTAAAGGTGCTGGGAGAATGACTGGTCAGGGAGGTCAGGGAGGCTGTGCACCTCCCACGTGCCTTGCCCTAGGCACCACTTCACCTGGCTGTTCCTCCACTTCCTTGATAATTTCCTTTTAAAATAAAGGTAAACAGGAAGGAAATTGCTTTCTTGAGTTCTCTGAGCTGTTGTAGCAACCAAAACAAAATCAGGAGGGGATTATTGGAACTTCTGATTTATCAGGGAGAAACACAGGTGACAACCTGGACTTGCTAACGGTGTCTGAGTGGGGTGGGAGTGAAGTCTGGGGGTCATCAGTCCTTAACCACTGGAATCTGACATTATCTCCAAGTAGAGAGGATCAGAATTGGGTTAAGTTGTAGAACACACCCCACTGGGTATCACAGAAATGTCTGATGTTTGCAAAAATACCTGACATCTGGTGTCAGAAGTGTGTGATTGTGGTGTGTGAGTCGAAGAGATCCCTACACAGGAGAAGTGTCAGTTTTCTCATACTAAGACTAAGTGATCACAGAGATGCCACTAAACTAGACCATCACCCTCCTGCCTCCATCCAGTAGGAGGTGATGTAAGAATTGTAAAACAATTTATATTTGTAAGTGCTACTTGGGGCTATTTTGCTATTGATTGAACTATTAAGTGATAGAACTTTCCATTCCTGATTTTTTAAAAAATGAGATAGGCCAAGAGAAGAAGAGATAAAGGAAAAAGTAAGAACGATGATATTGGTAGTCTCCTCAAGATCTAACTTCCCTAGTAGCAGAAATCTTGATGGGCATTATTTTGCATAGTATCTAGGCTATTGAATAGACTATATATAGGCTATTATATATATATATATATAGGCTACATATATATAAGCTATTCAATTCAATATATATAATATATATTATATATAATACCTTCAATTTAATATATGTTATATACATATATTTTTCACACAAATATAAGCAAATATCAACACATCATGACACTTCCAAAAAATCTGAACTCCTAGTTGGACAGATAAAAGGTGCTTTTTTACTAAATAAAAATTGTGCAGTGTAAGTTGTGTTGTGAATAAGATTTTCCATATACACACAAATAACAATGGCTAATATGTACCATTCTCTGTTAAATCATATAATCTGCACAGACACCGTATCATGTTGGTATCACTGTTATCACTAATTTACAGATGAGGAATTAGAGGCAAAGAATAGCTAGGGAATATTCTGATCAATAAGTTAGGATTCAAATTCAGTCAAGCTCCAGAATCTTTGTCTGAAACATTCATTGTGCTGCCACCTATCACATAGATATATATCAATACATCAATAAAGGGATGGATGTATATAGACACATAAATACATGCATGGAGAGAGTGTGTGGATATATCTATACACATATGAATATGTATTCATATGCTATACACATATGTATTCATATGTATTCATATGTGTATAGCAAGAAGAAGTTGAAAAGAATGCTGTATAGAACCTGAAACAAGGAATATCTTTTTTCTTCATTTATTCTCCGTCTCCTATAATTAACAGAAATAAGTGTAAGTGGAAAGACATAACATATCACTTAATGAATTAGTTGCTATCATAATTCCAGGATGAATATCCTTAGCAAAGTCACTTTTTAAAATAAAAGACAATGTTCACACACACACACACACACACACACACACGCACACACACCTGCACACAGCAGTTAATGAAATGAAGAAAACTATATCAGAACTTGAACTGCAGAAAAATGAATGGAAACCATTTTTTAAAGTCAATATTATATTGGACTTGTTCATATTAATGGTCTCTTCACAAGACGGACACTTGGCTTTGTAAAGGAAAAATAGAAACTGGTAGAGAAAATGAGTTTTCTTTGGGTTTGACAGGCAGGAGCTTCCAACGATTTTTCTGTCCTAGTCTGCCATCTAGTGGAGAAACTGTGCATCTCAATTATGCCCTAGTCTGCCATCTAGAGGAGAAACTGTGAATATTAAGTCTATGTTTAGACTTCACTTCCTCTCTACTAGCTGGAGAGCTCGCGGATATTTATTAAAAACATAAAGTTAGCGTTTCTTTTATCTCTTTAAGGGAAACTGGAAATGTTTTAACATCCCGTTGTTCTGGGATGTGGACTGAAAAGGTTAGTCCAGAATAAAAGGAGCAAAACCTAAAGTCAGTTAGTGGGTCTGTGTTTTTTCAAAAATCAGGTTTCAGCCATCAAGCTGTACTATCATCGCTTTAAAACAAACAAGCAAAAACCATAGACTTCCAAAGTTGGACAGAGATTTTCAGCCTCTCAAAGCTGCCTTATGTTGATGACTGAATGGTGACAGTCCTCCTCCTTATCCTCAGAGACATAATTGTTCTTACCGGTATTGCAGCATTTATTTCCATGCCTGCTTCTCCCTCCAATTCGCTCTGTTTTCCAGATTTTTTTCCTTCTAAATAGTTACCTTGATTAATCTGTTCTTGGCAGTTGTAATCAGTCAGGACAAGATGTCTAATTCTTCTGGCATAACATTCAACTCAGTTAAAAAAACATACACTAAAAGACCACATCTTACAAAAGTGCATGGAGATCAAAAGAAAAAAGAGATGCTCCTCACCTTTTCTTTATCAATAACATAACTTAGTTAAGGAGAAGAGCATACAAAGAACACAAGTCAGATATTCTGTGTTCACTATTAGAAATATAAATAAAATGAAACATTCTAAGGAAGGAGATAAACTTTAACACAACTCAAAAAAAAACGAACAACCCAATCTATAAATGGGTAATGGAGATGACCAGACAATTAACCAAAGAGGATGTTCAGAAGGTCAAAAAAACGTTTGAAAAATGTTCTATGAGACATGCAGGTTAACATCAGAATGAGATACACCCCACACTCAGAATATTGGCATTCCAATAACAATTGTTTCAGCAATGCAGAGGAAAAGGGGGTAATACAAACTGGCACAACCATTATGAAAGCATTCTGGATTTACCTGAAAAAGTCTTTTGGAATATATGCACAGAATATGAAATCATCAACACAAAAACCCACATGTTCCACATGCTCATAGCAACATTATTAATAATAACTAAGACATAGAGGCAGCCTAAATGTCGATCAACAGCTGACTGTATCAATATATCATGGGGAGTTAGGTAGCCACAAGAAAGGATGAAATACAGTTATTTTCAACTAAATGGAGGGAATTTGAACAATGAGAACAAATACTGGACATTTTTAAAGCAATTTGATAACATAAAACACTTTCAAAAACCAGTGGAGGTGAACATCCTGAAACTTATGATGTTGAGAGGAAGAGAGGAGGGAAAAAGACAAAAGGATGTAAGTGTTAGTGGTGGGGGGAAACTGATAAACTAAAATTTAGAAAAATTATATATACATAAAAGGTACCACTCATATGACCAAAAAGATTTTATTTACAAAGTATGAAAGTGGTTTAATATTAGGAAATCTAGCCTTGTAAGTCATCATATCAATAAGTAGACTATCATTTAAAAAAGGAATTTAATTAATATTTGAGTTGGTGGGTTAACTTACATATATATAGTAGAAATACATATATAATATATAGTGGAAAAAATTAATTCTGGAACAGTGATAAAAATTGCAATTTCAAATAAGATGATCGGAGAAGGCCTTTACTGAAGTTACAAGAGTCGAATCCTGAGGAAAGGGAGGGCATAATTACCTACATAGATAAAAGGGGAGAAAAGCATTCCAGGAAGAATTAACAAATGGAAAGCCTCTGAGTCAGCATTCCCCGTGGTATATTGTAAATAGTGGGCAAAAGTTCAGTGGATTGAGGGGTTTGACTGAAGTGGGTGAGAGGGAATTGTGGAAGGAGATCAAGTCATAGCAATGAAGGGATTGGAGACAGCACATTGTAGACTGCAATATAGAAACTCAAATGAAGATCATGAACAAAAAGTAGATGCTCACCTTGCATTAAAAGGCTAACTCTGAACCAGATGTGGTGGCATGCACCTGTAAACCCAGCTACTTGGGAGCATGAGGCTAGGAAACCCTTGAGTCCACTAGTTCAAGATTACCCTGGGCAACATAGTGAGACCAAGTCTCTAAAATAAAAAAAATAAAAGCTAACTCTGGCCATTGTGGTAGAGAATAAATGTAGCAAAATTAGAAGCTGGGAAAATCTGGAGACTGGCATAATAATCTAGATGAGGTATTCGCAGAAAAGTAGTCAGATTCTGTGTCATAAACTGATGAGATTTACTGATGTCAATCTAAATGTTTAAAAGGAAGAAAAGACAACAAATGATTAAATTTAGGGGGTATTTTTGCTTTTGTTTTTTGACATTTCTGCTGAGTTTTCATCAAAAGTATTTTCCTACCAACAACACTTACATTTCCTTTGATCTTTTTTCTCTCAACCTCAGAAACCTCAATTCATTTATTACTGAATTGGGGTTTTAAGGAGGAGTCCTGGAGTCCAGATGGCTGGAAGAGTGAGCTGGAAGGGACAAGGAGCCATGATATCAGATGGCAGAAGAGTAGCCAGTGTGGAGAGCATGGCATTGCTGCAAGGTGATATGGAAAGCTGGTGCCTAGAGATGGCCAGCAATTTGGAAAGCTGATTTGTGGAAGAAGTCTGAAGAGCCTTGGAGAAGTGGAGCAGCATGGAACACTTGAGCGAAAAGAAGAAAAGAGAAGACACTAGAGAAAGGACTGGACTTTGCGAAAGTGCCTACCTCTGAGGTTTGGAGGGACACCATCTTGGACTGTATCTTTGGGACCTTTGGGACTGAGAATGGTGACTGGGGTAAGATAAAGGCCACTTGTGGCTTTAAGGACTTTTCATTTTTTTCCTGTTGAACTCCCTTGTTAATAAACCCTGTTATTAAACTGCATTTTGAGTGGTAACTGCTATGCACAGATGATAAGGACCTGGGGTTTATAAGTTGGAGGGCTTTTGCCCCTTTTCATGACCCAACTTCAGAACCACGAAGCTCTGTAATAGGGGCACAGATGTTCTCCTCCACCTGTGAGCTGGAATTGATGAAGGTACTAGCTTTATTAAAAATAACGCTGATCCTTCATTGTCTGATTTATTTCTTCCAGGATGCAAGCAGTCAAGCTCCAAATGGTGATTTCAACAGACCCACCTGTGACCACCCTCACTGATCTCCACCGGGGTCCCCTGGGTAGACCTCTTCTGGTGTGATCCTTGACAGCTATGTCCTTCAGCCCTACTTAGCAGGAAGTAAACAGATTCATTCATTGCCAATTCCCTGCAGGGCACTTAGGGTCACTTCTCTGAAGGGGGAAATGAAATAGGTATAGGCAATCAGTTAGTAACAACAGGGTATCCCAAACCCCAAGTTCATTTATCAGCCTGATTGAAAAAAAAGTTTAAACCAGGAAGGTGCATACCCCCAATTAGAAATGGAATCTTCAGAACACCAGCATCATAGCATGACAGCAACAGAACAAAGCTAGTTCAGAAAGGTTGGCTGGGTAACATGGGAAAACTCTGTGGGCCTTGGTAACCTAGGAGACCCCCACAGGCCCAGCCAATCAGCAAGAGACACAGTGAAGAGCCGTCCATCAGCCAAACCCCACTCCTGTCCATGGTAATCCCATAAGCACTAGCTCCTCAACCAGCTCAGCTTTCACCAACTGAGGACCCTGCTCTGCTGTGAGAGCTTTCCTGTCCCGCCTGCTTGTCCATCAACCACTTGCTTTTCTGTAATTCTTGTTTTGACATTGCTTTCTTTCCTTCTGGAAGATAAGAACCGAGGATAAGCCCACCTGGGATCCTCAAAATTTGGGCCTGCCTCACAAAAATGCCTATTCATTAGTATCTTCTAGTTTTGGTAAATATTTTGTCAAATTATTCACTCTGTAAACATGAACTAGTTATCTTTCCTGTAAATAAATAGCTTTAAACTTTTGGACTGAGAAGACAGGAGGATGCAAATGTAATTCTTGAATCAAAAGCCATATCCAATTTCCAAATTATTAATAAACAAAGAAAACTCAGAATTAGCATGTTCCCAAATATGATAATGAATAATATCTTAGAAAGAATGGCTCTTGTGAATAATGATGAAATACCACTGGTATTCAGATTTTGGTTGTTTTTTTTTTTAAATAAGAGTTTCTAATAGAGAAAAACTAAGAAAATATCAAATATCCTTCAATAATAGATAGTAGAACAAATTGAGGTAGAATTATATAATGAAGTTTTTAAGTGATTTCAAAATATTTAGTAGTGCCATGAAATGACACATTAAACGTTTCAAAACAGCATACCAAACAACATGAAGTTTGACGCCAGTCTTCTTAAAATGTATACAAGTACTAACTTAGAAAAAGAACTGGAAGGAAAAGTGTGATTATATATTTTAAGGGATTTTTCTTTACATTTTTTTAATTATAATTTTGTAAATGTAAACAAGAGTGATTCAAGGATCTCTATTAGATGCTGTTTGCAAGTGAGAGCTGAACTAGCAAGAATAAACTGAACTAATGAAATTTCCCCATCTTCCCAGTGATCCCTGAGAGACCATCTGCCATTAGAGAGTCAGAGTGGAGACTCGTTTTAATTGGATAATGGGAGGTATATCGATTCTGAGGGAGCATCCTCACTGACCCCACCAAACTTCTGCCCCTTCCCCTTGTTATAACATTTGATAAGGCAACTGAAGATCCTTCCCTGAAAGATGCCCATGTCTTCCAACAGTCTGGGTCTCTGTGAAGAGAGATGTCCAACACTAAACAAGCCACAAAAGTCACTTTTGTAGAAAAAGACTACAGACTCATGTTCATTGCTCACATTATTGCTCTACTAACTGAAAGTCCTGTTAACGCTCTCTCAGAAAGGAAACCATGGGGAAACATAAGAAAACAAAGTCATATCAAGTCAGCCCACACTGAACCCTCATTCCTTTTAGACTTTCAACTTTAGCTCCTTTAGTTCGTTCTTTGCTTCATTGACATCTTTTCCATTCTTTTCCAGAGACATAACTTTGAACATCTGCATCTATACCCTGGTAAGAGGACCAGTTCATAATGACTAAATGGCTTGCCTTGGCCGTATAGCCACCAGATTTTATTTTCCAAATGGTGGTGAGTCAGGGAAGTCATGCTTCCACAGCAGGAACACATCTGTTTCACAGAAGCCTGGAAGGGTTCACATTGGGAGGGTGTTTTATATATTCATTTCAAATCATATTTTTATGATTTCTTTATAAGAGATCATCCATAAGGATATATTGTCTCTACATACAGACCAAATGCATTCCAAAATGCCAGATTAATACTGAAAAGAATCTGAGCTGACCAAAGGCCTAGGGGAGACCTAGAAGATTACACTGATGTCTGAGCTAGTGCTTTCAGACACTGAACTGTATTGTTATTTTGAAAATCTGCTAAAAATGAAAAGTCCTGGTTCTCATCCATGGCCTGATGTCACAAATATCACTTTACCTACTCATTGATGCAGTAATTCTGTGATGGATTCCAGACTACCCATCTCAGAATGATCTCAGTTAAAAAAAAAGGGGGGGGGTCTTTCTTTACATTATGCATCTGAGATATCAGCATATATGGAACATCACCATTCTTTTAGATAACTACATAAAATACTCTTGTATTTACTGTTATTTTTCAACCAAACCCTATTTCTGTGCATTTCAGTTGCTTTTAATTGCTCATTATTAGAACCAATGTTGCAATAAAAATCTTTACCCATATACGTCTGGGTGCGGCAGTTGAATAAATTCCTAGCAGCCATGAAGCCTATTTTAAATATCAGAGACACAAAGATATAATACCAAGTTGCATATGTCCGAAACCAGGATCTTAGTGCAAGTAAATACTGCACTTTACATCAATTTTCCTGGTGATACTTTATTCAACACACAATATACACTAATGGCAGTAAATCCCAAATCCTGGTGGTAAACTAGGCACTGCAGAATAATCTAAATATCCTTAAAAGTAAGAACTACTGTCGTCCATCTCCAAAAATTCTGGTTCCAACTCAGGGAGATCTCAAAAGTTGATAGTTAAAGAAAATGTCCAGATAATACTAATATGTACTTAAGTTTGATTACCACTTGCCATGCAGACCTAGATTCAAGTCTCTAAAATTGAAAACCACAAGACAGTCACTAGATGGCAACCTCATTCACTCTTAAAGAACTCTGGACTTTGAAATAAATTTGAGCTGAGCACACAAGTTCTTTTTTTTTTTTTTTTTTTTCTTCTCACTCATGATTGCCCTGGAGATGTTATTACTACTTAAATACACAAGTAGACTCCTCTCTTTTACAATGCTAATATCCCATTACTTTTGATCTCTATAATACAAACAAGGGCTCTTTGGTTTCAATATTAGTCCTGTACTCTTTCACATTACTCTTATAAATCCTAAGTTTCCTGTTTTCTATTATAATGGTCAGAAAATATCTTAGCTAAAAATACCTCTTTTGACTATAGTAAGAAACAAAGATAGACATTATATAATGATAAAGGGATAAATGGGAAATCTCCATAACTTCAATTTTTTTTTATGAACCTAAAACTACTCTTTAAATTTTTTTTTGTTTAAAAGCAGTAGTAGGAAATTGGAGTAAAATACTTCAATAATAATTTAGAACATGTTTCAAACAAATGAAAATAAAAAGTTTTATAACAGAAAGAAAAAAAACAGCTAAACAAAGAGATTTAGAACTGAAAAATGTAACTGTAATATAACAACCCTCACTGGATCAATATAAGAATGGAAAATATAGAGGAAAGAATCAGAGAACTCGGGGACAGAACAAAAAAAGCCACACAATCTTAACCAGAGAAAGAATAAGGGGGGGTGAACAGATCCTCAGAAACCAATGGGACTATGATGAACATGTGCAGTGGGCATCCATGCAGAAGAGTGAAAAGAGAACATGTCTTGTCAAAAAAAAAAAAGGGGGGGGGTAAGAAGAGTTTAGAAGACACTTCTCCAAAGAGGAAATACAAATGAACAATAAGCATATGAATAAATGCTCAACATCGCTTTTAATCAGGGTGATGCAAATCAAAACCACAATGAAATACCATCTCATACTGGTAAGATTAGCTCCCCAAAGACAACAACAGGTGCTGGCATGGATATGGAGAGAAAGGAACACTTCTACACTGCTGATGGGCATGCAAACTGGTTCAGCCACTATGGAAAGCTGTATGGAGGATCTTCAAACTAATGCAAATGGAACTACCATTTGCATTACCATTCGATTCAGCAAACCCACTGTGGGATTCTACCCAAAAGATATAAAAACACTAATTCAAAAGGACACCTGTACTCAGATGTTTATTGAAGCATATTGTAAATAATTACAATAGCCTGGATATAGAAACAAACCAAACGCCCCTAAACAGATGACTGAATCAGAAAGTTATGGTATATGTACACAATAGAATACTATTCATCAAACAAAAAGATAAATCTGATTTATTTGTGATAATATGGATGAACCTAGAAGGAATCATGCTAGCAGAAATAAGCCAGAAAGAAAAAGAGAAATACTGGATGATCTCCCTATATGTGGGCTATGGAGAAAACAAAGAATAGGACAAGTAAAACCTAAAACTAACAAACTATCAGCAGAACTGAAGCGTAGAGCAAGGGAGGAGGATAGAGGATAAAATCAGAGGAAGGATGGGCACAAGAGATTAAGATGATGGTTTACAGGTGACCAGGTGGTGGGAGAACCTACAGCAATGTAAATATATATATATATGCAATAAATTTGAAAAATGAAAAATAAAAAAATTTAAGAAATAAAAGATTACTGGAGCATTAAAAGCAAAAAAAAAAGCACAAATGATGACAGGGCTGAAAAAAGCACTTGAAGAAATAATGGGGGGGGGGATAATGGGATAATTTCCAAAACTGACAAAAGACAAAAATCTATAGATTCAAAAAGTTGAGTGAATTGTACATACGACAAATATACAGAAATACATATATGTATTATATATAGTTATATATCTATATATAACCAGCAAATTCTTAAATATCATTCTTAAGTATCTTGAATATCATTCAAGATCATGACAGAGGAATAAGATATATACATCAAAAAATAAGAATAAGACTTAATTTTTATATCTCTGAATAGGAATTAGAGTAGTTGGCATCTGTATTTGAACAGAGGCTCCTCTGAGAATTTGAAATAAATACAATAAATAATAGGAACTAAAGGAAAAATTTAAAATGTGGAAACCAATGTAGATTTGAGTCATCAAGTAAATATCATCTAGTCACCTCAAAATCACAATCATTTCATTTATCTCACTGACCCTTAAGATGCCTGATTGGTTCGTCCAGACCCAACTGCTCACTTCTAGACACATGCAAGTGTAGTCAGCTGATAGGTTGGCTGAAGATGACTAATCTAGCATAACCTCAGTCACATGTCTGCCTTTCAGCAGGCTGTTGCCTCAGTTCTCTTCTCATGGTCTCTTATACTCCAATAGACTAATTCTGGCTTATTTTCCTGGTGTCTTCTGGGGGAGCCCTACTTGCCTCATGGTTGCTAATGTCCATTGAGAAAAGCAAACCACAAAGTTGAGCCCTGACACAAACAGTTACCTAAGTAACAACTACTTGAACGACTAGCCTCTAAGATGGGGAATTCTGTGGAGAATCAAGTTTGGAAACAGGCATCTTAAAAAACATGCTGAGTTTGAAATGCCTGTGGCAGAAATGGTTGATTCCAACTTCTATCTTCTTGTCCACTCCACTGCACACCAACCCGGCTTCCAGTGTGAGACCTTAACCTCTTTGATTGAGGAGTCACCATTCCTTGAGACTCCACAAGTTCGTGTTACTAACAGAATTGGCTAGAAGTCCCAGTAAATCAATGCCCTCTATGAACAGCTATTAGCCAGTGACAGGATTTAATATTAAATACTCCAGTTCTGAGACCCCTTGGATAGTAAAATTTTGAGACTTATGTTTTATGCCAGAATACCCTTAGAGGGGTCTCACGCCATCTGCCACAGGGCGGTGGCTTAGTAATTAATTGCTTACTAGATTTCTTCATTTCATTGTCTCACTTATCTGCTTCCTTACCTTCACATGCTCATCTCCAAAGTAAATCAATAAATAGAACAGAAAGAATAAAACCTGTGGCATGCCATTCACAGACCAGATGGGCTGGTGTGGTTGACATGGAGCAAACTCCATCTTGCCTTAATTGCCTCTGGCAAACTGGAGACAAAATCTAGCATTGAGATCCTGAAGATGTGATGGCACCACTGCCCCTCCAAAAATGTTTACCTATGGAAATCCCTCTTAACAGAGATAGTGACACCCCCACCCCCCCAACCCCCACCCCCATAAGCCATCCCCCTGCCCCCAATTACCTCTCAGGAATTAATATGCTGATCAATTATTATCCCCTCACCATTTCCCTTCTTTGAAACACATCTTGACTTGTACCTGACTGAGTCACTTTTTTCCTTTGTCAGAAGCCTTTATAAGGACTTGTGGAGTCATTAAAATTTGCTGGATGATGCATACTTTTATTCAGCCCCAGCTTCTATGTTTGTGTCCATCTCTCTCGTCTGTCCTCTCTTTGTACCCTACATTCAGCTCTCAACAAAAACCAATTGAATCCTTTCTCATAGTCTGTTCTTAACCCAAGTAAAATAACTCAATTTGAGATGAACACTCAAATCTCTGATATTGATGGAAAGTTCAGGCAACAGATGTAAATTTTGGAGTCATCAGCATGTAGACACTTTGGAAATCATAAGAGAGGAAACGAGTAGAAAGGGAAGAGTAAAGATATGGGGAAGAAACAATCTAAGACTGGATTAGAGCTCTTAGTCACATTCAAGTTTAGAGTTCAGATAGTTGAGGAAGAATCAGCAAAAAATGCCAAAAAGAATCAGAAAAATACCAGGTAAGTGAAGAATTTGTTTCCAGAATTGTTTCCTAAGTGCCATTACAGATAGAAAGAACAAGATCTGTTGGATCACACCAGAAATTTATACTTTTGAAGTATTTTCAGAAATTTCATAAACATAATAAAGTTTGAAAACACTGGCCTTTGAAAACCCCTGAATTCTCTTTTTGGTGTTGTTAGGTACAGTGACCATGGGGGGAGGGGGGGCTGTTGGGATTGGTGCTATAGCTAGAATGGGATACATAGCTTTTTATTCTTTCTTGGTAAATTCACAACTGAAAAAATGCACAACTATAATCTCAAATGCTCAGTCTTCTACCTAAACAAACTTTGTGCTTGAAATTGGAGATGATACACATGAATGATTTATTTTGAAGAAAAAATATAAGTATTAACGAAAAAACCTAACACCAACAGTGCCTCTTAATACCCTCTCCACCCAAACTTTCACCTTCCACTTTTTTCATTTCTAATAACTTCAGTTCTGTCATCAATGTCCACAAGCTTATTTTGCTATGCTATTTCATTTGTTTTGCTACTTTATGCGACTTATACATGGAAAATCCTCCAACATTTGTCTTTTTCTT
Organism: Uropsilus gracilis; assembly: GCA_004024945.1. NCBI lineage: Eukaryota > Metazoa > Chordata > Mammalia > Eulipotyphla > Talpidae > Uropsilus > Uropsilus gracilis. Next base: position 44,901 of record PVHY01003324.1, on the reverse strand, counting down.
TATGGCTAATTTTGCTTTGTATACATGTCTTAAAATTCCTTCCATTTAGCTATAAATGGGAAGTTCTTATCTACGATCATCTGTCAGTGGTACTCCGATTGCTTCTATATATTAACTATTGCAATTAATACCACAATAGACATTGTGGAATATATAATTTCTTGAATTAATAGTTTTATATTCTGTGACTAGAGACCCAAAAGTACAATTGATGAACTGCTACATTCCCTTTTTAGTACTTTAAAAAATGTTCAGACATCTTTCCAAAATGGCAGTACCAACCTACATTCCCACTAAGAGTATATAAGTATTCATCTCCCCACACCTCCACCAACATTTGTTATATGTACAATTATGAATTTACTTGATTTTTTCCTCAAACTGAGGTTTCACTTTCTTAGATTAATAACCTAAAGTAAGTCTGTAGAAAATTTGACTCATTAAAGAAAGATCGAATTAAATATCAAGGTTTCAAGTTTACCTCTATTACACAGATAACTTTTATAATGAATACTTATATTAATGATATTATTATTCTGTATTACCAGTACTTACACATGAAAGTATAATATTTTCAAAATAATCACCGTGACATTTCTGAAAATCTTTCAGAAATACCTTCAATATCCATGGTAACTATATTTGAGAGGCACATTTACTTCCTTTTAAATATCCTAATTTTAGAACTATTGATAGTGATACTAAAAATATATATAGCATTGTTGCCACAAACTAAATGTATAACTCCCCAAAATCATGTGTTGAACCTACTACTCAGGGTCATGGTATTTGTAATGGTGCTTTTGGGAGATGATTAGGTTTCACTGGAAGGACCCTCATGATTGGAACTAGTGAATTCATAGACAAGACCACAGAATGCTGTCTTGCCCCTTCTGCCCTGTTTAAGTCACAGGAAGATAATCTTCCATGAACCAGAGAGAGGGTTCCCCATACACGGAATCTGTTGATACTGTGAAACTGGACTTCCCATTCTCCAAAACTGTGAGAATTCAATTTTGTGTTTAAGTGGTCCATTATATTGTACTTTTACTATATAGTGTATAGAACAACTAAGACAATGCTTATCATAAGCTGATTCTATCAAAGTAATCACAAGAATGTTTGCAAAAAAACACACGATGATACAAAGTTAATAGATAAACATAGCCACTTCCAGAAGCAAACTCTCAAGAAATGAGCTATTATTAGTAATAGGTAAAATAGATCCCAGAATCAAGACAGACTACACAATTTGCAAACCCATGCAAATGAAAATGGAGAACCTTTTGCTCAAAAAAACAAGGGGGAGGTACTATTGAAGGCATTTAAGTTCTGAAACTCCTTTCTACCTTCAGCATGTCTTATCTGCTTAATTGTGTAGTGAGCCTCCACTTTCAAACCACACACTCAAAGATAATTAAGAACAAGATGGCAATGACGAGGCCTTAATTCAAGTGGGGGTCACTTCTGAGTGACAATGCTGGCCACCTGTCCATGAAGACAGCTCTTCAGGGATCACTGTATATGTACCAGTGACAGTACACACTATCACCAGTTTCCACTCAGACACATAACAGTTGTCCACTTGAATTGACCTCTCCCTTTTGCAATACAAATTTCTTGCATTTTTGTTTTCTTATAAGTGAAAAAAGAAGAAGATGCAGTATACCAGGAAGAGGTATAGTAGTTAGAGCAACAAAAGCAATAGTCTGCATGTGGGGAGTACTTGGAGCTGGGGCTTTCAGGCTGGTTAATTGAAGCAGGCACTAAGTCCAGGATATGGCAGCTTCTTTTACTTCAAAGTCAAACAAGACACTTCCCCTTAGCTGGGTTTCAACAAACATCCTAAAGGTTACTTTATAGGAAACTGCATGGAAATGAGAGGAGAGAACTAGCCTCACCCACCCACTCTTTGCTCTACCTCATTGCCTATGCTTCCTGTGGCTGCCATGTCTAAGTCAACAACAGTCACAAAAATATTGACTGTTAACTTGAGGTTAATTTACATTCTTAGCAAGACTATGTTTGTGCTAAAATACACAAAGATGATTTAAAGAAGGATACTAGCTCAGAAACTAAGTTTCTTTAATTCTCTAGAGGAGTTTTAGGTGAATGCTGTTTTGCTTTTATAATGATTAGTTTCTACTTGGCAGAAAATCTCTTATTTTCTTTCTATCTCCTATATTCCTTATTATATGCATTAACTAATTGCATACTGAAAAGTATCTAACTATATATCTTAAATTGAGAGAAATGTTAGTCACTTTATAAAAGTCCCCTCCCTGTAATCCCCCACCATAAAGGAAAGGGATCAATTTTAAATGTGAATCTTTACCTTGAGGCATTTTTTATCTACTACAGTATAAAATAATCTGCAATGTTGCTCAAATCTGGTGTATACCTTTGATAAGAGTTTTAAAGTTGGGGTTACTTTGTTTCATTAATTTACAGGGCCATTTATCCTGCATCACAGATTTCTTAAGTTATTGTGAGATGCTCTCTGAAATCTTTGAGAGTTTTAAAACATAAAAAAGTGCTTTAATTGGTACTAAAATACTGATAACATTGGGAGAAATTGAGTCTATGACACAATTCATTTTAAAATGTCAGGTATTCTTTCCCTTTACATGAATTCTTCCATCTGTACTCCAGTCATGCACCATGTGACTAAGAGTAGACCTGCTATATATTACCTCACCATTTAAGAACAAGGAAGAGGGAACAATATTTATTATGAAGAAAATAGCAATAACTAAATGAAATTTATATGATCAATGAAATTTTAGAAAGGTTCAAGGAAGTAATTCTTAGACAAATGAACTACATTTTCCACAAAGCTTATCAGAGAAAGCAAACCAGTGAAGGAAGAAATTTGAACAGTAAGTACCAAAACTTCCCCAAAGTGAGCATGAGGTAAAAGATTTTCCAGTCACAATGAAAATAGAATTTGCTGACAAGGTCATGATTACCTCAGAGAGTTCACAACTGGGAATAGAAATTTACCAAAAAGCATTATTTATTTTTAACTACACAACTTGGAATATTTCCAAACTGTCTGGGAAGTGCCTGCCTGCCCTTGACCACAGAGCCTCTTTATCTCTCATATCTCTCCTTTCCAACACTCCTATGGCAACTTAAGGGTACAAAGGAGTTCATGTGAGGTAGTCAAACTCACTGAAGCAGAGTAAAGGTGTGTGTCAGGGCCAGGGCAGGTGGGAAATGGGGAGTTGTTATTCAGCCAGCATACAATTTCAGCTATGTAAGATAAGTAAATTCCAGGTCTGCTTTAAAGCATTGTGCTCATTTAAAATCAGCAATACTTTGTTGTACATTTAAAAAGTTAATAGTGTAAATCTCACTCTTTCCTGGCCTTGCCATATGTAAGAATGAAGCGGGATCTCCAAGTCCACCAGTCCTATGCAATTTAGGCTTCTTTATATAGTTGCCACAGAGAAAAAAAAAAGCTTGCTATAAAATGCTGCATAATTGAAGCAAGTAGCTCAGTTTTTAATTATGAAACCCTGGGACCTTTCCCAAAGCTCTTGTTATAATTGGCCTTGTCTTTGTTGTGAAGTTTTGTACTTAATGTTTTCATTATGACCACATGGAACACTCATTAATGTTATCATGTGTGTGAGTAAAGTATATGGAAAAATGAAAGGGTATATTTTAGCTCAGGCTAAATTTTTGTTACTGCACATTTTTAAGTGGTAAAGAAGAACTCAACTGCTTTTAAAAATTCTAGCCATAGTTTGCTCCTTTAACATTCATTTAGATGGATGTTCTAAGGTGCAAAAAACAATCTAATGCCGTTGAGGCTGTGTTAAGGAACTGAAACCGTCTGTGGAGACTACTCAGCTTAATTGGCTTAGAGGACTTCTGGAATTATTAAATAAATTCTATAACCTAAAAGTTTATGACATTATCAGGTTGTACTTAAATGTAACTCAAATTTTCATGAGACCTAGGCTGTTCAGATGAGTCTTTTAAGGAAGCACAATCAGTTGTGGTGGCTTCTAAATAGTATAGATTTGAGGAAATAAATTATTGGAGGAGTGCTAGGGAATCCATGATCATTGTATTTTTGTAGTATTTTCTAAAATGCTATGGATTGTTTATCTCAAACAATTTCATTCCTTGAATTTAGTTCCATTAAAGTTCAAAAGTCAAAAGTAAGTATAATTCTAATCCTTACTTGTTTCTTTAGTCTTGAGTTAAAAGGCAGTGTAATCACAATCCAGACTAATGTTTTGAATCCCTTTTCCACAACCTCTTGTCATACTTTTTTGAATGCTAACTCTGAAGCCCAGTGATTCATGGGCTGACTTTTTAGTTTTTCTTTTTTTTTCTATACACAGTATTTCGGATCTTTAACTCACAGCTCCCCACCCATACATTTTCAGGTTTTCGCTTTCTCAACTACTCTAATTTACATTCATGTTTTTATACCCTCTTTTTTTGCCTCTCATAAGAACAGATTTTAGACATCTTCTTTTCACCCTCCTCCTATTGAAATGTTAATGTCATGAATTTACCACATACATACTAACACAGTATTTCTATATCTGTGCTTTGCACATGGAGGGTATGGTTTTTTCCAAAGTCTTAAAATAAACTCCCTCCCCCACTCTGGGGGATAACATCATCCCTGCTGAAAACATGTGGTCTTTAACCAGAGGGGTAGAGGGGAACAGGACCTGAGGGGCAAGCACTGTCACTCAACTGCTGGTTATTTTGTGACAGTTCTAATTCCATTCCCTTCCGGTTTTGTTTTTGTTTTTTTTTTTTTTTTTTTTAATCTCTTGGGTCAAACATTCCAACCAGTCCTAAATAAAACTATATAATCTTGTCTCCTTCTTAAATTCTGTCTTTCCCCATTTTCCTTGGATAATTACCTTCACTTAATACCATTCTTACTCTAGCACTCAATAAACTCTTAACCATTTGATATCTCACTCCCTGACAGTTAAATAAACTCATTTATCTGGGATTGAGTTTGTGTGTTAAAAATTAAGCCTACAAAATTGATGTGTTACTCCCTGAAAATCATTTGCATTTTATACTTTAAAAGAGAATCTAACTCTAAAAGGAAAATATCTTCCCTACAGGAATTAAGTTTTGTTAATAGTTTGGGCAATTTAGAAAGCAGATAGGGAGAGGGTTTAGAGTAAAAGCATTCTCCAAAAGTGAAAAAAGAACAAGTAGCTCACATAATACCTACTTTGCCTCTTAATACTTAGGACACTTCTCTCTCTTTCAACATCTATTTTTCTAGAAATTTGGGGTGAGAGAAGATAAGCATCTTGAATATCTCTGTATTCACTATAATATCTATAGTATATGTTGTTGTGCTCAATAAAACCAAAGTGAATTCCAGGTTCCATATATTTCTCAATGTAATAGGCAATCCTATCTTACTCCTGATTCTCAATGCTTTCATCCATCAGTGAAAAATATCTCTATTTCTATCTTCTCACTTGTCTGGTTAAGATTTCTGTGACATGCAACAGAGTACAACTATGCTTTTCAAACTATTCTTTTCCCAACACATACAAAGCATTACATCTCACATCAGAAGCTTCACAAAAACCATTTATGTGGTAAATACTCTGCTAATTTGTGTTTTATTTAATTTTTTAAAAATATGAGTTATGAAAAATCATCTTATAGACTGTATGAAAATATGGTAGTTACAGAGGATAAAGAGGAGGAAAAGATAAAGAGAGTCACTAGTTTAATAATGTGAATGATATTAGAACTTTGGTGGTGGGTGCAGTGAGGTGTGTATAATTACCAAGGAGTAGAACTGTATTTCTAAAATTTATGTGACAACATTAAATAATAGTAAATCAATAAAATTTTAATGCTCTATGCCCTATGATTTTATTAAAAAATAAAATGAAGTAAATTAGAGTTGTAACTCACTAGATTGGTCCCATGACACAGTACAGGGTGTGATCTGAAAGTTGAAGAACAAAGGGTAAAAGTTGAAAGACCCCAAGGACTTGAATCAGGGCCAAACTTGGACACTTAACCCTGAAAAAGGTGTGATGTTGGGTGAGTGATTGAGCCTCTAGAGGCTTCAGTGTTTTCTTCTTTCAGTCATAAATAACAACAGTACTTACCCAGAAAGATTGTTGTGGAAGATTAAGTAATAAAGCTGAAGACCTTTATGCAATATGTGGCGTGTAATAAGTACTGGAAATAAATTGATAATTCTTATTCATTCTTTGGATTTCTTTGAGAAACTTGGAGAAAAAGGTATATGAACATCAAATACGGTATTTGTATTTTACTCACTGTGCATTTAGTTATGATCTATGATTCTATGCTTTATTTAAATTCAAAAGCTTCTGTGGGCCTATAAATTTTATCTTCTCACTGCTCCATGCTGGGGATACTCATCTATATGTAGTCACTGTACCAGAGATAGGGTTCAAATGCCTTTAAAGTTTTCATTGGCTGCTTTCTTGCAAATGACTTTTTTTACATGCATAAAGGAAAAGGATAACATAAAATAGACCAAAGTGAAGGAAAAATGATAATTATTTGTCATTGCATTATATTTCCAATAGCCAAAATGCATCTTAAAAAAAGACTTAGATTCATTACTGTAATATGGAGATTTCTCAAGTAGTAACTTAAAATAAATGTGAACCCAAAAACACAGAATAGTGGCATTTTTGAGACATGCCACTTAGAAAATGTCTTATGAAAATAAGTACTCTTTTCTTGCTTCACCCTCATAAATCAGGAAGTGGTATTCAAACTGATATAGAAAAGCAGCTTCTTATGCTCAAACTCTGTTGGTATACTCAGATGTCTAACAAGCCTACTCCCTCAGGGGAGAAGATACTGTTTTATACCAAACATATTTTTATAAAAGAATTTTACACAAATAATAATAAAACAGATTCTAAAATAAGCCTGGCTAATAATACCCGAAAGAACAAAACCTATAATTCATTAAGCACCTAAACTAAAAACCATGGAAGATTAAAAGAATTAAAGTGCTTAAAAAGTTAATAACTGTTTGTTAAACTAAACATATAAATATATGTTTTGCTAATGATATGTGTGATATATATATAGATATAGATATATCATACACATATTATTAGCAAAATGAGCTTATAACATGTTGAGATAACATGGATGATAACATTAAAAAAAATAAGGCTCATTGAACAATGTGTGACCGATTGTTCATGAGAGGTCGAGATTGCTAAAGGGGAAAGTTTTCTTGAGTTAAGTTTAAGACTTTATCCCAATTGCTCTCTACAGTCCTCCTTAGAGAAAAGGACTAAAGGATTTGTACAGGCCCTTGTGCCAGGATAAGGCTTTGCCTGAAAGAGTTAGTTAAAGGTTACTGAGTCAGTCGAGTTGTCTCTTGCCTAAGGCTAGGGTATAATGGGGCAACGAAATGTTTAAATATTCTGATGACTTCTGTTGTTCACCTGTTGGGGAAGAAATGCATACAATATAGTCTGTGGATGCCACCCTGGCATCCATTTAGGAAACTCAAAATCCCCTCCCTATTTAAATATAGTAGCTGTGTATTTAGGATTTGGGGTTAGACACATGTTAAAATATGACACAAGTCTTTCCAGATGGACAACGGAGAACACTCAGTTATAATTTTGTAAATGCTGAAATAAATGTTACAAAGGAAGTGAGTGGTTTGCATATTATAATGAACACTACCATTACAAATGGTATGCAAATATAATTTAAATCTATTCTAAGAGAAAGTTCAAGATTTATTGCCCTCCTCTTCCAATTTTGCTCTCCACTTTGTGGTAGAATTTTTAAAAACCTGAAACATTTTAAAGAAATATTTGTGTTTTACACTTTCCAGCAAGATTGTTTTCTATGAATAATTATCTCCTAATGACATCTAAAAGCTTGAAAGGAAAAATAAAGATAATGCCATAGCAATTAAATATTATTTTATTGAATGTCTTAGTTTGCCCTCTTTTGATAAAGCTTTTTCTGAAATTGACAATGATAACAGTCCACCCAAAGGAGTATTACCTAGAAAAATCAACCCAGTGTTAGGGTGGATAATTTGGAGTTAAATATAGTGCACAGGTATCTACAATACACTGAGAGACACTTTAAAATATTAATAACTGGAGAAACTAATCAACTAACAATTCTTGGTCATAGCGTATACATAGAACCTTTCAATTCTCTTTTTCAATTTAGTTATTTAGTTTGGAGCCTCAAAGTAAAATCACAGCTGCAGAAGAAACATCAACCCTTTGAAGATTTAAACAAACACTTTCTGTTTGTTCCTAATGTTGAGCCCATGCTGAAAGAATTGAACAGGTGCTTTGGGTAGCAGATCTTTATTCACAAAGCAGATGCCCTCTAAGATACTGGAAAGATTTCATTTGATTAAAAACACAGGCATGCCAAAATTGTGTTCTTCACTTTAAAACTAAGACAATAAACTGTGTAGGAACCTAGTGTGTTAAAGAGCTATGAATTATCTTAGTTCATTAAAAAGCAATGAGACTGCTTTCTTTGTAAAAGAAAAGATAAGCCATAGTAACAGTGGCAGTGACATCAACAATTCAAAAAAGCAATATTTGTTAGTAATAGACATTATCAATTTTTGTACAGAGGACTGTTTTTATAAGTAATAATTAGGAGAAAAGCCAAACTTAATAGGAGGAAGAATATTCCAAACAGGGTATACAATCTTATAAATTGTTAAAGTTTCCCATTCTTTTCTCCATAGGTTTAAGCAAAAAATACATGCCTATCAGATAACACTGGAGTGTTGATGAAAATTTACATTAGAGATGCTAAGGATATGAAATCCTAAGCATGAAAAAGATTTGTATGCTAAGTCTCATTAAGTTTGTGAACACAATTTAAAGGATTTTAGCTTAAATGAAGAAATGGAGAATGCTTAGTATAGAATTGTACAAGAGTAGAAGTCTTAAAGGAAATTGACTGAAAGTACTTCTTATTCCAAATTTGAAATGTTTTCAATCAAAAAGAAACTGCCAAATATGAGCCTGATTATACTTACTAGCTGGTATATTTCAAAAAGTACATTATTTTGTCAACCTTAGCTATCTAAAAACACCCTGCTCCCTGGATAAATAAGACATTTTCTTTAGACACACTAGTGAAAGAAACTGTAGGTTTTACTTTGGTATAAAAAACAAAACAAAATACTCTGCTTTTTTCCAGTTACAAAATATCATGGAAAATTGTAAGCAATACTGTTAGTTGCACTAATCATAAGATGTAGGGGCTTCTATTTTTTCCCTCTTCTGCACACTGCTTAGACTTGTTGCTTTCCTTTTCTAAATATAGCTGCCTTCCTGCTATTTTCACATCCAACTGGAGAATTTCATTAGGAAGGTGGAAAGTTAACACTGTCACTCTGATGAATAGTATGGTCAGCTGATATCTCTCCTTCTTGCAGTGGAAAAATTTACAACTAGAGGTGCTGAAAGACAGAATTCAGTTTCAATAACATAACCAATTAGTGAAATAAGCAAAATGCAAAAGGTCACAAACCTCATCGCACTGTTTTCACTAATATACAGTTCCTGAATGCTCCAGTTGAGAGCTTTCAAGTCTTAAAATAGAATCCCTCCTTTTATTCAAACCTGGTCTCAAATATCATTATAAAATATGATTAGTGACACTCTTCCCTGATTTTATGCAGGACAATTAGCTTCTACTTGAGTGCTAAAAAAACTTGAGTTTTTAGTCACTTCTCAGTTTCTGCAGAATCAAATCCACACTCCCAAAACAGGCTTCAAGATCTAGATATATCTGCATTTCTTCCCTCATGAACCCTTTACACCAACCAAAAGAGCCTGTATACCTTTGCCCAAATACAGCTTTACATCTTTTTTATCTCTGTCTGTTTTGTCAATTTTATCTGTCCCATCTTCCTAGCTCAAATTTAGTCTAACTCAAATCAACCCATCTTTTCTCTGATTATTTTCCAGCTACATCTCACTGGTCTCTCTATCACTTACATAGTATGGTATCTTAAATCCATATTCTTATACTTGATGTAGATCGATCCAAGTCTTTAAAGTTCCTTTTGCTACTCATTGGTTAATTTAATTCAAAATCAAAATTAACAATTGCCAATCATAAGATCATTTATATGAATTAAATGTCCTTACAAATATTAAACTCACATAAAATACTTTTTCCTTATTTTACCTAAAACTATAGAATTTCTTGTTATATGTCATTTTTAGACAGTATATTCACATTGCAAAATTATATGTAGTTCATAGTAATAGAATTCCATTTTCAATCTCGTCACAAAACTTACTCTACATCAGCAGGAGAAGATATATTTATACTTTGTAACAAGTGCATAATAGTACAATATATGAATGCACAACTACTTAATATTGTCTGTTAATGAAATGAATGATCCCAATTTTAGAAACAATTTATGTGCCCAATGAAAAATGAGTAGATACAGAAAATTATACACACACAATGGAGTACTATGAGAGAACAAAGTGATAAAACATTACCATTTGTGACAGCATGAATAGAGCTAAAGTAGATTATGCTAAGTGAATTAAGCCAGAAGGAGAAAAACAAATACAGAATAATACCACTCATATGTAGTATATTAATAAACAAAACAAAGGAACAGATAAAACTAAATCAAAACAAACCCTAAAAATTGGAATGCAGACTAGAGGCTACCACAAGGTAGCTACCAAAAAGTGGGGATGGAGAACTACATCAAGACATGTGCTAGGGAAACTTGCAAGAACTTAACACAAAGATAGAACATAGAAGCTGGCAGGGGGTAGAAGCAGATAGTCTCTAAAGGAATCTATACCACAACTACTTATGGACAAAGAGAGAATGGAATGATGTGATCAAAATGCTTAAATATTGTCAACCCAAAATACTCAATACTCAAATCTCTTCTTCATATCAAGGAAAAATAAAGGTCTTTTCATACAAACAGATGCTGACTTTATAAACCACTTCCCCAAGAAATGTTAAAAAGAATTCTTGTATCTAAACTGAGGAGAAAAAAATCCAGAAAGAACTGAACAAAACAATAGCTAAAATCACAAAATTAAGTATAAATTGTTAGTAACAGATTTTCATATGTCAATAATCACTATGAATACAAATGAACTAAACCACCCAATTAAAACCACAAAGTGGTTGGTTGGGTCAGAAAACAGAATCTAACTTCCTGCTTTCTTCAGGAAGCAAAACTGAGTTCCAAACATAATATATATTATTAGAGTAAATGGTGAAAAAGCAGTCCTACAATGCAAATGGAACACAAAAGAAGCCGCAACAGTCATGTTTTCATCAGATAAAATAGATTTTCCATCAAGAAAAAAATAGACACAGGGATGAATGGACACTGTATAATGCTTGAGTGAGGAATATGTCAGGAAGAAATGATACTCATCTGTATATAATCACCAAAAGAAGGAGCATAAAAACAAAGGCTATTACTATAATATCTGAAAACAGTACTGAAAAAACACATTTCAGTGCCACACTTTCACTGATGGACAGATAGACAGAAAATAAATAAGGAAACAATAGCTTCAAGTAAAGATTCAAACCACTTCAAGTAAAGATTCAAACCACATAGTTAACAGACATTTTATAGTACGCTATGTCCCTCAAAACCTGAATATATATTCTTCTTACATGAACATGGGACATTTTTCAGGATTAATCAGATATTGTGTCAAAAACCAAGAATTTAAAAAGTCATGAATATAGAAATTACACCAAGCACCTTCTCTAACCACAATGGAATCATTCTAAATATGAACATAAAAAGAAAGTAGAAAAAATATCTAACATATGGAGACTGAACAGCACACTGCTAAATGACTATTGGACTAGTGAAAAAATTGAAAATAAATACTTCAAAACAATGACAATGAGGAAACAACCTTCGCAAATCTAAGAGAAACAGCAAATGCACTATTATGAAGATATACCAATACAGATCCATATCAAAAAACAATAAATGAAATAGGATAAATAACCTTATCTCTCAACTGAACAACTTGAAGAATATGAGCAAGAAAACAAAAAGCCAGAAGGAGAAAAGTAACATAAATTGGAGTGGCAATAATAAACATATAAATTTTAAAAAAAGTTCAAAACATTAATGATACAAAAATAGTTCTTTGAAAAAAATAGACAAACCTCTAGCTAGACTTACAAAATGTAAGAGTGAGGATACTCAACTAAAATCAAAAACCAAAGAGAAGTTACGATAGACATCTCAGAAATCGGAGGACCATTACTCTGATTCTGATTACTGTGAACACATATATGCTAATAAGTTGAATGTCCTAAAAGAAATGGACAAATTCTTGGAAATAAACAACCATCAGAGACTGAATCAGGAAGAAATAGAAAACCTGAATAAATCAATTATGAGTAAGGAAATTCAAGCAATCTTCCAAAAAACAAAAGAGCAGATGGTTTCAGTGGTCAGTTCTGTCAAACCTACAAACATGAGCTAATACCTCTCCTTGTTAACTTCTCAAAAAAAAGAAAAGTGGAATATTTACAAACAGATCTTATGAAGTCAACATCATCCTGATAGTAAAACTCAACAGACACTAGAAAAAAAGCTACATATCAATTTCATAAATGAACAAAGATATAGAAATCTTCAACAAAATCTTACTAAACCATTTTTAACAATACAAAAAAGGAATCATACATCAGGACCAAGTGTGGTTTTTTTCAGGAAACACAAGGATGGTTCAGCATCTCAAAATCAATCAATAGTTCACATTAACAAAATCATATGATCATATCAATAAAAATAAAATAATAAAAATCATATGATTGTATCAATAGACACCCACTCATGATAAAAAGCCCTTAAAAAAACTGAGGATAGATGGAACATAACTCAGCATAGTAAAGGTCATAGATGGTAAAAGTTAACATCATTCTTATTGATGAAAAACAGAAAGCTTTTCCATTAAGATCTGGTAAAAGACAAGGACAAGTGCCTTCACTGCTACTATTCAGCATACTATTAGAAATCCTAGCTAGAGCAAATAGTGAAGAGACAAATATAAAATGAATCCAGTTTGGGATACAAAATGTAAAACTATTATTTTTTGCAGAAGACATGATATTATATAGAAAGAACTTTCAAGACTCCCTTAAAAAGTAATTGAAACAATAAAACAGCTCAATAAAGTGGAGAGTTGCAAAATCAATATGAAAAATCAGTTGCCTTCCTATATTCAAATAATAATTTAGAAGAGGAAGAAATCAAGTAAACAATCCCATTTGCAATTATATGAAAAAGAATTAAGTATCTAGGCATAAGCTTAGAGAGATTGAGAAACTTTACAATGAAGTCTATATGAGATTGTTAAAAGAAGTTGAAGAAGACACAAAGAATATAAAGATATTCCCTGCTCGTAATTGGAAGGATTACTATTGTCAAAGTAGTCATCTTACCCAAAGCAATATATAGATACAAAGCAATCCCTAACCATTTCAGTGGCATTTTTCAAAGAAATAGAACAAACTTTAGTAAAATTCATATAGAACTACAATAAACCCTGACTAGCCAAGGCAATTCTGACCAAAAAGAGGAAGAAAGGTGGTATTAAATTTCCAACCTTCAAATTATACTACAAAGTTATACTAGTCAAAAAACATTGTGGTGCTGAAACAAAAGCAAACATACAGACCAATGCAGTAGAATTGAGATCCCATCAATAAACCTATACTTATATGAACAGTTTATCTATCACAAAGAAGTCAAGGATATATGCTGGAGAAAGGAAAACCTCTCCAATATGTGTTGTTGGGGGAAATGGATGACAGCACAGCCCAAAGAATGACACTAGACTACTACCTCACAACGGACACAAAAAGTAAATCCAAGTTGATAGAAGACTGGTATATGAAGACCTGAGTCTACAAAATACACAAACTAAGACAGAACAAACAAAACACTCTATAATATAGCCTTCAGAGATGTATCTCTTGATCCATATCCAATACTAGGAAAAATCAAGTAGTTGGGTTACATCAAACTAAAAAACTTCTGTATAACAAAAAACACAGTCACTAGCACACAAAGACAGAAACTTATCTGAGAGGAAATTATTGTACATCCTACATCTGAAAAAGGGCTAACATTCAAGATCTGCAAAGAACTCACACAAGTCAACAAAAAGAAAAACTCAAACAAAAATGGATAGATAACTCTGGGGTAGACAGTGAAGTAAATACATGCAATCAATTTAAAAATAAATTAAAAATAAATAAAAGCAACTAAAGATAATTAATAATAAAAGTTTTTCAACCTACAAGAGCAAAAAAATACTTTTTTAATTATTAAAAAAAAAAGGAAAGATGGTCTAAATAGACACTTTTCCAAAGAAGACATACAGATGGTATGTCAACAAGCATATGAAAGATGCTCATCATCAGGGAAATGCAAATCTAAAATACAATAAAATACCACCACACACCTATGAGAATGGTCCATATGGAAAAACCACAGCAATATATGCTGGTGAGGGTGTGGAAAAAAAGGAACACTTTTGCACTGTTGATGGAATGTAAAATGGTCCAACCCCTCTGAAAAAAGCAGTATAGTATTTCTCAAAATATTGAAAATGGATCTACCATATGATCCAATTTCTCTCTTAGTTATCTACAAAAAAATTATCAAAGCACCTTTGTAAATGAAACTATGTTCTACAACATTCATTGTAGCACTGTGTAAAATAGTTAAGCTATGGAAACAATCTAAGTGCTCAAAAACAAATGAGTAGCTGATAAAGCTATTTAAAAGCATATATGGAACTGGATGGGATTATGCTAAGTAAAGTAAGGTGAAGTGTCAGTGGGGGACTTGCCTGGATTGTGACCCAGGGCCTCTAATAGCGACATAGTTGAAAACTGTATTGGGTGCCATACTGTCCTGGTGGGTGGGGCCTGAGAAGAAGACCCATGAGAAGAAACAGGAAGCATGAAAAGGGCACAAAAAGAGAGGAGACCAGAAGCAGCCTTGAGAGAGGTGTGGGAGATGTGAGTATGACAGGTTGGTAAAAAGGAGCTCGAGTGGCCAGACTGCACAGAAGCCCCCATGAAGAGTGAACTCGTGGGAGAGTGGAAGGCAGAGGAGTAATAGTTGTGGCCAAAAGGCAGGCCAGGATGACTTGGGGGCGTCTGAGGGCAGGCCTATGAATGTGGCCAGATACCACCGAAGGCAGGCCTGGAAAAGAAGTGTGTGGCATCGGAGCAAGGTGGCATAGAAAGCTGGAAAGCTGGTACCTGGAGAAAGCCAGGGATTTGTAAAGCTGATTTTGCTTCAGTACTTGTTGGAAATATTTAAAGAATGTTGGAGAAGCTGAGCATCTCAGAACACTGAAGAGAGAAGCAAAGAGAAGACGGAAAAGAAAAACTGAATTTTGCAAAGTGCCTGCTTCTTGAAGGGGCAATAGGGCACCATCTTGGACATGTGTTTCAGGGACCTTTGGGCCTAAAAATGGTGGATGGACTTTTTGTTTGACTTTCTGTTTCCTTTGTTAATAAAATCCTGTTTAGATTGCATTGGGACTTGCAACTGCCATGCATGGATGGGAAGAATCTGGGTGGCTGAATCCAGGTTTTAAAAATGCGATTTTTTTTTCCTTTGGTTTATTGGTTGGAGGTTTTGTCCTATGTGCACCTGATATCAGAAGGAGAAAGACAAATATCAAATGGCTTCACTCAGATTTGGAATATAGAAAAACAAAACAAAAGGTCAGATAAAGCAAAAGCAACAAACCCTAGAAACATGACTGTGGAACTGAGACCAAAAGAGAGGAAGGGAACGGGCCCAGAACAGCGTGTTGGGATATCAGTGGTTTATCTTGGAGGATTGTAGGTGTCTCTGTCTTGGGCGTGTCTTGATAAGAACACCTGAATGGGGAGGTCCTATACCTC
Organism: Uropsilus gracilis; assembly: GCA_004024945.1. Taxonomy (NCBI): domain Eukaryota; kingdom Metazoa; phylum Chordata; class Mammalia; order Eulipotyphla; family Talpidae; genus Uropsilus; species Uropsilus gracilis. The sequence goes on along the minus strand of PVHY01003324.1, from coordinate 28,932 downwards.
TAAAACTCAATCATAGGGTAAGTCAGTGTTCTCTCATTAACACTATATATATATATATATATATATAAACAAATTAAATATTTTAAGTGTCAACTAATTCTCTCCAATTAATAACCTATTGACTGTTTTTGAACTCTTATTTTGAACTTTTCTCATGACTTAAAATGACTTAAAAATGTTAATACACCGCACCATAAAGAAGAAATATGCCACTGACATTTTTCCGGAACACATAAAATTAATTTTAAAACCAGACAGAGGTATTTAGAACCTTGTTGGTAAAAATCTATGAACATTAATTTGAAGTTGTAATTGAAGACTTGTGAAAAACTTGAGAGTTTTAATGATTGAAGGATTAGGAATAAGGCCTCAATTCTAGTTGAAAGAAGAAGGAACAGGACTTAGGTCATTTTGTCGCAAATTTTTAGATCAGTATTTAAAGACAATAAAGTAAATGTTATATCACCATTATGCAACGCAAATGAATTAATAGATCTAGACTGATGGTCCTCAATCCCTATTAACTTCACAAAAGAGAGACTGTTGATATCATGCAGTTCTAAAAATAGATAAAACTACTTATGAGCTAGTCTTGCTCAGTAAGTCAAATATGCTTCTGATGAAGTTTCAGAGTCTAGAGCTCACAACCAGTTCACAAGCACTGAAACACATTGGAAGATACAAACATTCAATCAGCAAAATCAGTCAAATGATCCATTTTTTGTTAAATAAGCTGTACATAAAAGAGAGAAATTTTATAGATTAAAAGACACGAATGGAGATATAAGTATAGTATTTGGATATTGACTCAAATGGCATAAAAATAACATATAAAGTGGTTGGAAAAGTTTAATAGTGGCAGGCTAACTGGTGAAATATTTAAATTATTTTTATTTTCATGAGTGGTAATTATAGTTTTTAAGTTCTTTAGAAACACACAGTGAAACATTTATAAATGAGTTATATGATAATTTGGATGTATTTCAAAATATCCATGATGAAAACAGAAGTCAACTGAGATATACAGTTTTTAAAAACGTCAAAAACTGTTCATTGTTGAAACTGTTCAAAATACTTTTTGCAGACTTTATGCAGATTTTATCTAGAGTAAAACTAAGGACTGGAGAAGGCAGCAGGGTTAAGACAACTTGACCAGTTTACATACGTCAAGTTTTACTTGTGCTGAGCTATCTGTTTTGACCAGGCTTTCCCTCCCCTTGGAGGGAAACCCATGTTATCTGCCCGTACCCTTCTCCAGGAGTTCTGTGGTACCCTGACACTACTTCAATGTTTTCTCCTGCAGTGCTCTCAAGACACAGACGTTGTCCAGGTCTTTTGCCACTCAACAGCATCATGGCTACGTGGTCACTAAATGTCAAGAGAGCAGCTTTTAAGTTCTCTGATTATGATTTTAGACAGGAGCAGGAACAGAAGTCACATGGTATGGAAAACATACAAGTGGGTTCAGACACCAAACAGAAGCTATAATTTAGGGGAAGCTACCAACAAACCTCTTTAACTTTCAAAATGTTTTGAACTCAGAAAGAGGTACACATAGCACTCAAACACAAACGTGTAATCTTTGGCCCAAACAAATGGAGGCTCTTGTGAACAATGACAATGTAGAATTTGTCATCTCCTCAGGGAATTTCTTCGGTTATACCATCTTACCACATCCTTCCTTAGGGGGTACTCTTTTCCTCTTTCACTTAGTACATTCTCCACCCCTACCAATCTGTACCAAAAGAAAGAAAACATATTGCTTTCCTTGCTCAGCTATTTAAACATATATCACCCAAAAGATGACTTCATAATTACAATATATTGGGTTACTTTTGCTCAATCTTCTTTCTTAATCTGTCTTTATTATAGATAAAACTCAGGCTGACTACATCAGAAGACTGAAAATAAGGGCTCTCTATAAGGAAATTACCAGAGCATATTACTATTTCCTTTTAATTCACTTTTTTTCAATTGAACCAGAACACTGAAAGACCTTTAAACATGTCTGTAATTTCCATTCAGTCATCAGATTCTCTAGCTCATCAGGTGTGTGTAGAGTTCATTAAGAAGTTGGGACGTTAGAACACAGAAACTGTGCAATAGTAATAAATCTGTAAAAACACAAGATATTCCAAACACAAAGATGGAATGAGGGAAAATAAACAGGAGTGATTTCTGCAGGCCTAATAAAAGAATCCTCCTACAAAAAGTTTTAAAATTTCTACTATCTTTCTTGAATTTTAATTCTTACTTTTGTCTACTATTGAGTGATATATAAACAATATTAATACCAAAATAATTTTTTATTTATTTGGTTTTTTATATTATGCTGTAAAACTCTGCCTGCTCCTCTGAAATAACAAATTTTAAAATATGTACCCTGTTCAAGAGTCTATTACCTGAAATTGGAATACACACTAATATTAAAAACTCTCAAAAATCAATGTATATGTAACAACAAAAAATAAAACAAAAAATGACATTAACTAGATTTTTTTTAAAAAATAAATAAAAAACTTGCAGAAAATCAGCAATACATTGAAATATTTAGCACCATATTTCCTAAGTTTAGCTCCTCATTCACTCCAGCTGAGCTTCTTTAATCTTTTAACTCTCCAGGTGAGATTCATTCAAGAACCCACTTTGGACTTGTGAAGCTCCACCTCAATCGCTTTAGAAATATTTTGGATCAACTGTAAAGTAGATAAAAATGGTAATATGAATGGATAAGTTATATAATTGAATATTTTCATAAAACTTTTACATAGCCATTTACTTCACTGAAAAAAAAAGAATAATTTTACTTTGCTCTTAATCTCTCCACTAAGACAACTAAAAACCACAAGCATTATATAGAAAATATCATATATAGAAGACTGACTGAAAGAATTAGGTATGCTCCCTAGGAATCTTGAAACTTGAAAAACAGGACAGTGGTAAGTTCCTTGGGTTTTCTTTTTGTCTTTTACATACCAGGCTAGATGCTGAAAAAAGTCAGCAACTGACAAATGCCTGTTGGAACAGACTAAGTCACAACAAAATCCCTCTCTAACCAAAGGATGAAGAAAGGAAACATCTAACAAAACAGAAAATTTTTCGAAAATAATAGCTCTACTCCAAGAAAATACCACAGAAAACTGTTTCCACATTCCCACTTACACCATCAGAGGTTGAGTGAGAATTCTAACCTACCCTCAAGAGACTTTAAATGAGGCACACCAACCCTTCCTCTAGAGTGGTCTTACAGAAGCCAAGTAGAGAACCAGGTCTTACATCACCACATCACCTTTGACCTATCAAGAACCCCTGTACCAAAGCATCATCACTTGGGCAACACCTTGAATGACATCATGGGGTTCAGTTCTCAGGAAGATGTGGTAGCTAGACCTCTAGGAAGATGGTGATGATGAAAGAAACATTTCATTCCCAAACGCTGCTGGTTAATGTGAGAACCAGGAACTCAAGACTGCCTATTATGTGAGCAGCTTCTGGCTTTCTGTCTTCTCTATAGTGAACTAAATAGTGCAAAATACCTGCCACTGAACAAGGGAGACTTTCTGGGAATTCCTCAACCCAATCTCACCTTCCAAGATCACAGGGGAAGTCTATAATTACCCAGCCTCTGTCCACTGCTCCACCTGCTGTTAATCAAAAGGATGGACCAAAGGTCCCTGCTCACAAGCTCAGGGAAAGGATCTTGAGACAAGGACACCAGTGAGTGCTGCCAAGGAGTCAGTGACTATTGATCAGCAAAAGAGCATTCCAGGAAGACCTCTCTGAGCATGAGTGAGTCTCTAAATGCCAGAGATAGGGGTCTATATAGGTTTTAGAGCTGAAAGTTGAGAACAAAGTAATTAAACTTTATTGACTGAGGAAGCAGAAAGTATGGACTTGATCAAAGTTCAATTGTCTGTCCTAGTGTGATGCCTTTATTGTTGCTAATGTGAATGCCAATATGTTACAGCTTGGTGATTAAATAGGGCTTGTGAATATCTCATGGGTAAACATCTTATGGGGGCTGTCCTCAAAGTTCCTATTTGAACCAGTCTGGTCTGAGGTCTGTAAGCCCTTTCTTCTGCAATAGTCGAGAGATTTACCTGGAATCTACATGATCATCAGAGCTCAAGAATGTTCTGAGATAACCCAACCCATCATGGAAAGCCTGGACATGCAATGAGATGAGTCTCCATCTGATCTCTCAAACATACATATTGTAATCACTAATGATTTTGCAAACAGTCACAGCTGTGGAAGGGATTATGAAAGATATATTAGAACAAAGTTGGCAAATGGATGCCAACATAAGAATGAGAATGCCCTAGAAGCCCATTGCTGTGACTTTAAATGTTTCTCTTAACAAGTCTGTACCCTTATCAGACCCAACCCAATTCCACCAATCCTCAATGAACAACAGTTAGCCAGACCAACTATGTGACATTCCTTGAGAACTGATTTATCCTGAGCTAAAGACCCATCTTCAGAAACCTGTTTCCCAACAGATATAGAATTGTAAATTTTTATTTTCACTTTACTGGACAGATTTAGCACCTCAACCTTCCTTACTGAGTAATGTGGTAAAATACATGTATAATATAAGGTCTGTTATATATATAAAGAAATATATGTATATATATATATACAAATATATGTTTGTCCTTAAAACGTGCTAAATTGTTATTTCTTATTTTGTGATATTTGACAATTTGGATGGGATCTGTCAGTATTACATAGTTTATTTCCTAATGATTCATAAAATCGAGCTTGCCTACTTCATGCAGTGCAGTAACTGTCAAGTGTTTTTCTTGTCTAAGCACATAGCACATGATGATCAGCTCCTCAGACAGTCATGATGATTCATAGGGAGCGCAAGGAAGCCCATTCCAGGGTCAGGTTGGCACTTCCAGCGTACCACTTGTGGAGAATAAGCTCTTTGTCCCTACCTTCTGAGAGTCATTCACACAGAATGCTGAAATATAGCTGATGAACAAAAGAAAAACAAACAAAAAGCCCATATCCGTAGTAAATCAGTTGTTAACTTTAGATATTTTTCTGATAGATTCAAAACATCCATGGCTTACAGTGAAGGATTTATCATGAAAATGCAAAAGTTAATGAGAGACATTAAGTTATAAGTACAAAATACTTAAGTTATTATTATATTTTACACAATTGTTCCATAGTGTGTGGGTTGCTTATATTTACCCCTCCCTTTAGTGATATAGTAAACAAATTCTGTCCTTTAGTTCTGTCCTTTAGTGATATAGTAAACAAATATTGCACTTTTTTTGTTACAATCTTCTGAATATTTGAAGCTGTTTATTGTATCTTCCATAAAAAATATCTTTTAGTTCATCTCTTGCATTTTTTCAATAAATATTTAATAGTTAATAATCCTTTTGGAAAGGGACCCCTATTTCATCTCCTTCCTCTCATATCATTGGAAGCGCATAGGAGCAGAGACTTCCAATCTCCCAAAGCTAAGGAGGCACTGTTTCTCTTCCCTGTGAAAGTGGCATCAAAGGAGGCCTAGTGGAGAGTTAAAACATTCAGCACAACTCAGTTATAGTGATGCCCACCACCCACTCTGTGCTTGGATACCACATGGGAGCCTGAATTGTCTGGCAGTAAAGCAAAGCCCATTTCAGAGGCTACCAGGGAAATCAGTAGGAAACCTGGGCTTTTAATCCATTTAACAGTAATAAACAGATGTTTTATCCTCCACTAAAAGAACAAATCAAAACAAAAAAGAAATAAAATGGGTAATGTCCAAAACAAAGCCAGTTACAAGTTTGAAGAAAACCTTGAGTTTCTGAAAGGAAAATGTCTAGTTTTCAATAAAGAAAAATCATCCATCATACCAAGAATTAAGAAGATCCCCAACTGAAAAGACAATCTATAGATACTAAAACCAAGATAACAAAGATAGTAGAATTGTGTAACAAAGACTTTAAAGCCACATAATAAAATGCTTCAATGAATAATTATTAATACAGTTGAAACAAATTAAAAGATAAAGATTAAATGCTTTGGTAGAGAAATAAAAAAGAACCAAGTGATATTTTAGAACTGAAAAATACAATAACCCAGATAAAACCCTCAGTGAATGGGATCAAAAATAGAATGAAAGGGAATCATAAACTGGTGGATAAAACAATAGATATTCTCAGTTTAAAAAAAAGAGAAAGAGAAATAAATCAATAGAACATAAAGGAATTATAGAAAAAATGGGATTATAGAAAAAAAATCCAACACTCGTATCCTCAGCATCCTAAAAGGAAAGGGGGGAAAATGGAATTTCAAAAGTACTTAAGGAAATGATAGCAGAAAAATTTCTAAATTTGGCAAAAGATGGCAGAAAATTTCTAAATTTGGCAAAAGATGTATGTTACAGATTCAGGAACTTGAATGAACCTTATAGAAGACAAACTTAAAGAAATCCATGCCAAAAGAAGGGCATATAAGGAATCCAAATAGGGAAAGGATGAGTGAAAATGAGCACTATTTGCAGATGACATGGAAATTTATATAGAAAACCCTAAAGATCTCAGAAAAACTAATGAAAATAATAAACCAGTTCAGTAAGGTAGCCGGTGACAAAATCAACACACAAAAAATAGTTGCCTTCTTATATGCAAAAGATCAATTCAAAGAAAAAGAAATTAAGAAAACCATTTTCAGTTAAACCAATGAAAATTAAATACTTGTGAATGAACTTAACAAAAGATGTGAAAGACCTATACAAAGAGAACTATTAAAAGAAATAGAAGATGCTAAGAATGGAAAGACATTCCCTGCTCATGGATAGGAAGAATCAACATTATCAAAATGGCCATCCTACCAAAAGCAATCTATAGATTCAATGCAATCCCAGTAAAAATCTCAATAACATTCTTTAAATAAATAGAAAAATACAACTGAGAGTCATATTAAAAAAAAAAAAAAACCTGAATAGCCAAAATCCTCCAGACCAACAGGAGAATGGAGGAATTGCACTTCCAGACTTTACATTATGCTACAAAGCCATAATAGTTAAGACAGCATGATCCTGGAATAAAAACAGACACACAGACCAATGGAACAGTACTGAAATTCCAGAAATAAAGTCACACATGTACGATCAATTAATCTACGACACACACACACAAAAAAAACCCATACATTGGAATAAGGATTGTCTCTTCAATAAATGGTGCTGGGAAGATTGGACTGCTACATGCAAAATAATGAATTTAGACTACTCTCTCACACCATGTTAAAAAAAAAACTCAAAAATGACTAAGAGACTTGGACATAAGCCTTGAAACCATAAAATATATAGAAGAAAATATAAGCAAAACACTCTATGATCTATACTGCAGAAACATTGTCCAGGATACATCTATACAAGCAAGGAAAACATACACAGCTGGGATTGTATTAAACTAAAAATGTTCTGTACAGCAAAAGATACAATAGCCAAAACAAAGAGACTCCCAATCAAATGGGAAAAATTTTTTGCACTCCTCTCACTCAAGTGACAGGGGTTCAATATCAAAGATCCACAAAGAACTCACACAACTTAACAAAAACAAAGTAAATAGTCCAGTCAAAACATGGGGAGAAGAGCCTAAAAGACTCTTCTCCAAAAAGAAAATGCAATGACCAACAGGCATATGAAAAAAAAGCCCAACATCACTTATAACAAGGGAATTGCAAATCTAAACCACAATGAGTTACTACCTTACACCAGTAAAAAAGGTCCATATTAAAAAAAAAAAATGAGTACTAGCCTGCGTTTGCATGGATGTGGAGAAAAAGGAACACTGATACACTGCTGGTGGGTGTGCAAACTGAACCAGCCACTTTGGAAAGCTGTGTGGAGGACTCTCAAACTACTGAAAGTGAAATTACCATTTGACCCAGCGATCACACTTCTGGGAATCTACCCAAAGGGTACAGTAACACTCACTCAAAAGGACACCTATACTCAGATGTTTGTAGTAGCACTAGTTAACTAGTTACAATAGCCAAGTTATGGAAACAATGCAAAATGCTCAAAACAGATAAATGGATCAGAAAGTTGTGGTATATCTACACAATGGAGTATTTTCACCAATCAAAAAACAATTTAATGCATTTGTGATAACATGGATGGACGTAGAAGTAATCATGCAAACAGAAGTAAACCAGAAAGAAAGAGAAATGCTGGATAATCTCACCTATACGTGGAAAATAGGGAAAACAAACAAACAAAAGGACAAGTAAAACTTAAAACTAACAAACTGTCAGCATAACTGAAGCATAGAAAAAGAAGGGGGAGTGGGGACAAAATCAGGGAAGGGATGGGCACAAGAGATTAAGATGACAGTACATGGGTGATAAGGTGGTGAGAGAACCTCAGGGCACACAACGATGTAAATATATATAGTTATAGTTATAGATATGTGTGATCAATTTTTAAAAATTAAAAAGAAATTAAAAAAGGAAATCCATGCCAAGCATATTATATGCATATGTATTTGCAAAGTCACACTCGAACTCAAACATTTAATCCCTTTTAGTATATATTATATATAAATATATATATTTAAGAAATGGCAGGAATTATGAAGTAGTTTTAGAGATATATTTTATATTGTTAAAAACAAGACAACAGGCTCAAATTAGAGCTATTTATGCTAAGCCCTTTGTTACCAAAGACTTAATGATATGAGAGTTTCTGCTCTCCTAGAAATGGAAACTTAAGTCAGTCAGTCAGAAATCTCATGGTCAGCACTAGTTAGTAATGACTGACGGAGTCATGACCCTGTAGTAACCAATCCACCTCTTTGCTTCATGTAACCACTTGCTCTGCCCTCTCTGCCTATAAAAGTGCTTCATTTTGTACAGCTCCATTCTACTTGCTAGATAGGATACCACCCAATTTGAACTGATTTTTGTTCAAATAAACTCTTAAAATTTTTATTTGCCTCTATTTATCTTTTAACAGTTCATATGTGTGTATATAAGTATATGTATGCACATAATATATATAGTATATATACATATATACTAATTATATGTGTGTATAGGCATACATTGTTCTGGGAAAAGAATAAGAAATATTCCACATCACACCCAAGGTCATCTGACAAATCAGGACTGAAGTCAGGGCTGGAAGCCAAGTGCCCAATTTCCTGGACTGGAACTATGTTTCACAACATCACACTCCTCTTGTCTTCCTATAAAATAACAAGGTCATTACATTCCTAGGAGGTGGAAGAAAAAGGCCTCACCAACCTCAGGAAGTGGCACAGAGCAGGGAAGAGGCGATGACACAGCAGTGACTCAGAACTGACTGGATCCCTGGAGGGCAGGGAAACCCACCCCTCAGGTGAAGCAATAAGCCACATCCTTGACTATTTATGTTAGCATTTAGTAGAGATCCCCTAACACTTTCCACAGAATTATTCTTTGGTCTAAACTTGTAATTTTGGGTTGAAACAAAATACTTTGCTGAGAATTTTGACTAGATACACTTTTCTTAACTTCTTGACCTACAAGTGTTTTTCAGTACCACACATTTTTAGACACTGCTATGTACCCTACAAAAGGCAGTCCCTGCAGGATATGGGCTTCACACTAGTAAAAGTCAGGAAGTGAGAAGAATAACAAAAGAAAATGGAGAGAGAGAAGGAACTCGTGTCTGAAGACTTACTCTATTACAGGCACTGTACCAGGTTCTTAGATGCTTTACCTCATTTAATCCTCATAACAGCTGGTGGGTGATGTAGATGCCATTACCACTCCTATTTTGCAGATGAGGAAATGGAAACTTAAGGAGGCATATTTGAGGCCAGGTGTTCTGAATCCAGAGGTTCAAAATAATAACTATGCTGGGTATGACATCATTTGATCACCCAGTGGTGGCATTCTTATTGAGAGAGAAAAATGGCTACTAGCGTTACTTCTTCTAATAATCATAGATAACACTGAACAGTTATATACCAAGCAGTGGGTTAAAGCCTTAAACTTGTCATTCCATTTAATTCTTGAAACAATTCTATGAAGCAGGTATAGTTATTATTTGCAAATATATTGAGATACAAAAGCATTAGAAAAATTATTCAAAGTCACAGTAAACAATTGGTTTGCATATAGAATATGTAGTTAATGAACTATCAAATAGTAATAAAGGATTTTAAAATAAATATCCATGGCTAATTAATAGTGCCAGGTTTACCCACTCAAGTATCATTCAAGTCTGTGTCCCATTGTAAACAGTATTTAGATGAATATAAGAGCACCTACGTTCCTTCAGAGGAATATTTTTGCATTTTTGGATAGATTACAAGGACTGCAATTACTGGAATATATATATATATTTTTAATATTGAGGAATGCTCAAGTTGTCTTTTCCACAGGGATTGAACCTATCTATGGTCTCACCAACATTGTACAAGGGTTTCTTTTTCTCCATACCTTACTCGACATTCATTGACTTTGTTTTTTATTTTGTTTTGTTTTATTGGTATGGGCCAATTCACTAGAATGAGGTGGTATCTCATTGTGAAATTGTGCTGCATTTCCCTGATGAGAGTGATGTTGAACATTTTTTCATGTACCTGTTGGCCATTGTATGTCTTTCTTAGAGAAGAGATTGTTTAGTTCTTCCACCCATTTTTTGTTTGGTTTTTGTTGAATTTTTGTAGAACTTGAATAGTAACACCTTGCTGGATGCATAATATGCAAATAAATTATAAAAGCAATCTAAGTACCTAATGAAAGAGGGGTGAATTAAGAAGATATGGAATATATGCATAATGAAATACACACAACTATTAAAAATATGAGATCTTGCCATTTGTGATGACATGGATGGAACTGGAAGGGATTGTGCTAAGCAGAATAAGTCAGAAGGAGAAATACAAATACCAGATGATTTCACACATGTATGGAATACCAAGAAACAAAACAAAGGAACTTAAAAAAATTAAACCAAAACAAATCTTGAAGGTATGATTACGGATCTGAACAGGAAGGACTGTAGTGATGGAAACAAAAATCTTAGTGGTCTGTGGTAAAAGACTATGTGTGCTTGATGGTGGGAATGATGTGGTAGCATCATTCCAAGGTGCTGCGAACCTATCCCCCTAAATCATATACAGTGTTGTAAACCACTGTCACCTCAACAACAACAATAAAATGTTAGAAAGAGGAATATAGTTACCTCGTTCCAAAACACAGGGGAAAAAATGGTTAACCTATATGTATGTTGCCTTTCTGTTAAAAAACTGGTAAAAATATTTTTAAATCATCCTTGTATTTTGGAGGGGAAAAAAACCTAATGGTTCAGAATTTCAGAGTTGAAACTTTAAGACACCTCTAGTCATTGTTAAGACATTTTTCCTGCAAATCTTTGTTTATATGAAATTAACATTAGACACAGGGAAAGGACCAGAAAGTTCTGGCTGCTCTCCCCAACTCAGAGGGCTCCAAGCCACCCCACTGAGTTCAGTGTGAAAACTCTTAATATATTCCAATCTTGCTATTTTGCAGATAATGAAGTCATTATCTCTAAAGGTAGTTATGTAATAGAAATAATGCAGGCTTATTGTAAAAGATTGCAATAATAGAGAAAAGAGCAAAGAAGCTAAAAGTCAGTTTAAATCCACCATCAATAAAAAAATCACTTTTAGTATCTTCAGTGATTTATCTTTTTATCTGTAAGTCAATTTTATACTCTTTATATCTATATACAATTTTATACTTAGGTAATTTTTTGTAATGTTTAAACTATACAAGCTACTCAAAACCACATTTTCAACCTAATAAAAATGATTGATTAAAAAAGAATCGTATTTAACCTACTAAGTACTCTTCACTAATTCTCGGAGTCCAGACCTCATTGTTCCTCTACTTTTAAAGAATGCAGAAGAAGCCAGGCACGGTTGCGCGTGCCAGTAATCTTCAGCCTATGATCCCTAGCCCTAGGAATCGTGGTTCGAGTCCTGCTCGGGGCAACGTAACAAGACCAAGTCCCAAAAAATAGCTAGGTCTGGTGGCGGGCGCCTATAATCCCAGCTACCTGGGAATCTGGGGCTGGGGATTGCTTGAGTCTGTGGTTCCCCGGGCAACGTGAGCCTGTGGTTCCACGGGCAAAAGTAGCGAGACCTAGTCTCAAAAAAAAAAAAAAAAAAAAAAAAAAAAAAAAAAAAAAAAAAAAAAAAAAAAAAAAAAAAAAAAAAAAAAAAAAAAAAAAAAAAAAAGAATTCAGAAATGTTTAAATGCAGAGGTAGATTTCTACTGGTCTCTGAGGATGGAAGACTTTCTGTTTGAGGAAACACTTATGCCAAAATAAATGCTAAACATGTTGCTGGAGGGAGAGGTGAGGTAATGGGAGCAGAGGAGCTGTAAGGCTTCAGGTGCAAAGTAGTCTTTGGTGTGGGTTCTTTGCTTGAGAAATGACCACGATGAGGTTAAGGGCGTTAACACAAGGGTGGACATGGGTATTAGCTTCCGTTAAGGCTGGGGAAATCTAGGACACAGTAAAAGAGGCACACCCATCTGAATGGTACCTGGTGTGCCACCAGCAACAGAGAGATAGATGGGGTCTCTTCAAAGGCATCCAGCTACTAGTACATATTACAAATATCTTGGACTTGCATCTATTGGTATTAAATATAGAGCTTTTGGCTCTCTGTCTCTCTCCATGTTAATTTCTGTCTGTGATTCCTGAGCCTTTTGAAAAATTTCCCTAAATTCTACTACTGATAATGATGTTTGGGGGAAATAAGGCAATGACTCACAACCTCACTTAGAAAAATCTTTATGAAGGAGAAGAAAAGACTAGAAAGTGAATTATCAGGAGGAAATGGTAAGCAAATAGCCGGAGACCATAGAAATGACCGGAGATCAACAATGGTCAAAACAGTGACAAAGTGAGCACTCAGTAAATTTTGTTTTGTCCCTTTGTAAGGTCCCTATGACCTTAAACAAAATGTCTAACAAAAGCAAGTCTTCAAATAATGTAATTTTGTTCAACATAGGTTAGTATTGTTATCAATGTTATAATGAGAAAACATTAAGCAAAACATTAGTTGACGACCTGGTGTACTAAGAAAACTAGAGTCTGATGAAATGACAGTACTAGGAGCTTGCTGGAGCAGGGAACATTTTGGGTATTAAACAGGAGAGCCCTGTAGCACCTTGAATAGGTCATTTCTTTATTTTCTACCTTAAAAGATTATTTTTTAAATTTTATTATTATTTGTTTTATTTTACATCGTTTTCTACCCCAGGGTTCTTCCTCTACCTTATCGTCCATGAACCACCATGTAATAAGTCTTTTGTGCCCCTCCCATCCCCACTTTCCCAGCCTCCCCCTCTCTAGCTCAGTGTTTCACTTTTGAAGAGTTAGTTTCAAATTTTTTTTGTCTGTTTGTTTTCTCTTTTTCCCTCATTACAAAAATTGTGACTAATGGCTCTAATGCATACATATATTTGCTTGGGAGAAAACAGGATAGAAGATATCAATAAGAACTTGTGAGTCTTAGAAATCTCTGGTTTTCAAACCCAACGGTATTCTTCATTTAATTTTCCTGATCCTCAGTTATCAATAGCATAATGTGAATGATCCTAACAGGCTTTTTGTGGGTTTGGAGGTGAGATTTCTGTGAATTTATTTTAAGTTGGGGATGAAAACAAAAAAACTAATTCACACAAATGTGTTTTTGAAAGAGAACTAATGGAGTCCTTCCCATCATTCAGTCAACTTTTTGACATACCCATTAACATGATATGCATAGTAATCATTGCAAACAATAATAGGAGGCCCTGTATTTTTTTAGCACTGATGGTTAATGGTCATTTTGCTAGGTTCAACTATTTCTTGTCCTTTTGTTTGATTTCTCTGTATTTCATATATAAGTGAGACCAGCCAGTATTTAACTTTTTCCTTTTGACTAATTTCAGCTAGTATAATCCCTTCCAGCTGAAACACACAGCCACAGAGTTTGGGGAGGAGGTAAGACAGGGGAGGGAGGAACACAAGGGGATATAGTAACAGGTCAGAGATAGTACGTGCCAGGAGAACTATGGGGACTGCAAAATGTAAGAAAAAATATATAATAAATTAAATTTAATTTAAAAAAATAGTCACAGTCCAGCAAAGATATATTCTTCTTAAGTGTGTATTCTGCACACATGAATTTTTCCAAGCAGACACTAAGAAATAATGTGTGGGCCTCCATGAATAAAAAATTGCCAAGATTTCCATTCTTCCTGCCTCTATCAATACAAGAAAAAGAACAGTTGTCTAGTAGGGGGAAAATAGCTTCTGTTAACATTAAGGAAAAACATAAAATAAGATGATCTAGCTTACTTTGATAAAGTACACATGCTTAGATATCTTATCTAGGTTTTTACTTTCATCTCTTTACCTAACTCTCCAACACCATTTACACACACATACAGACACACACACACATACTTCTCTCTCACTGATGTAGATATAATTTTGAAAAAGCATCGTTAAGTCACTCAGCAAAAAAAATAAAATAGTAGCTTTTCTTTTAAGTTAATGATCTCCACACATCATCTCCTTTTGGGCATACATTCAAGAACGCAAAGTGGCAAAAGCTATTTCTCATCTACGAATTCAATTGCGCTAAAATAACACAATTCAATTGCGGAAAAATAACACAGGAGCAGAAGGAGTAGTGCTACTTCCTCTTTCATACTCATTCTTTTAAATTAAAGGCAGGATCTTGTTTGCTAAACTCTTTCCAAAGAAACAGAAATTTGCCCCTGCCCACTATGTACACACACAAACTAACAATTTAAAATTCCTCTCTCCCTCTTCCTCATTCAAGCCTAAAATATCACCAGTATTAGTTTCAGTGCTCTGCCTGGTTATTAAATCACAAACCACACTGGCTGGTGAGAAACAAAGAGAGAAAAGAGCCATTATCCTGGTCAAACCAGGCAGTCTCACAAATTGCTCTATAAAAGTCAACTAAATTCTGAGTCAGAAGAGAAAGGTTCTAATTACACGACTATGCAGGTTTGGGGTAGAAATTATTAATTACTGGAGTAAAGAGAGTTTACTTGAAAGAGATAAAAGGTTAGCAGAGAAAGTATGCATAGTATATGCTAAATCTTCCTCTTCCAATGAAAAAGAAATATAGAACCCAGAGTGCCTGGGATCCTATGGGGCTTGTCTCCCACATGTATTATCGTACACAGACCTCAACATCTGTCATTCCTCCTGACTTGTTGTCATGTCTTTCTCTCTGCCTTGACCTTTTCCATCATCCCCAATGTTTTGTACCTCTTCTTCCTCCTCCAGAAATCCTCTTCTCCCACCCTGTTTCATCTTCAGTGGCATCTCTCTCTCTTCAATTCTTCTAAAATATTTTGTTTCTATTATACCACTCACCCTCTTTCATCTTTCTAAGTGTTAGCTGGGGGCATCTTCCCTAATAGACATTAGTGAAGTCTACAGAAAAGAGAATCTGTTTTTTTTTTTCTTTCCTTTTATCATGTACTTTTAAGCATGAAATGACTATATTTTTACCTTTTTAAAAAATATTTTCTCTTCTTGTAGTAAACTAGTTTCCCTTGTCTCCCATATACACCTTATACTTTTAAAGCTAAGAATAAGGCTGGAATAAGAAGATGAAATGAGTCATGTTCAGCTGGAAGGAGACAGGAGGGAAACATCATCGAGAAAAACAAGGACAAAGGAGGTCAGAGTTACAGGCGAGATTTTCCTGAACTTCAGCCCAGGATACAATGAGACAGAAACCCAGAAAAAGTTTCATGGCAAAATAGAGAGTTCCTAGAGCAAAAATAATTGTCTAGAATTCCAGGGAAAAGCCCAAAAGCTGAATGCTCACAAGAAACACAACATCCCAAAAAGTGCTGCTTGGATGTGATAGGGTGAGGGCAGCAGACGATCCAACTAACATTTGCTCTATTGCCCTGTCTGCAGTGTGCCCCAGGGTAGAGATAGAGAGGTACTTAATTAGACGTCTAGAACTTGCCAAAGAACCATATGGCCAATGAGGTCATAGATGATAAATGATGGATGGATGGATGGATGGATGGATGGATGGATGGATGGATGGATGGATGGATGGATGGATGGATGGATGGATGGATGATCCATGATTGATAGAGAGCTAGACAGACAGACAGAGAGGTGGTCAGCCATGCTGGGTTGGGGACTACACAGATGACATGAGCTTCTCCCTCCATGTCAGCAAGAGCCAAGGTAAGGTCAAATCAACAAAGGAATATCACTGAGTTCTAACCCAGAAGAAAAAATAAGTCACAAATTACCTGCTGAGGTTTATTTCAGCACAGGACAACAGGTCATTCACATCCACTTGAGGTCCAACAAAAAGTACAGGAATATGGCAGGAAGGAATCTTTCCCTTGCTTTAACTAGACAAGTCTTTACTGTGAACATGTGTAATGGATGTATGTGGGAGCAATCCCCAGAAGGGACCTTGCTCTTTCCTGACTAGGGATTATGTATGTATAGGCTCAGTATTGTTAACTCCCTAACAATGAATGAATCTTCTAAAAGAAGAAGGCATCTTGCTCCTTGTTCCCAGGACAGAGATTCTCAGATAAAAAGATATTTGTTGTACAAGCTCCCCTTCAACATACACACACCTGTCTGTCTTTGTATTAAAGAAAGGCAGAAGTCACACCAAGTGGTTACACATTCCAGATCTAGTCAGGGTCTATTGAAGATCATTATCATACCACATTTTGTTGTGTCAGTCAGTTGTTATCCTGACCCAACATTTTGCCTAACCTGCTCCAACTAGTCCATGGAATATATGTCATATACAAATAGAGACAATATACAAACAGAGATGCTATAAACAATGAAAATTCTTTAAGGAAAGAAAGTATAATTGGAAAGGTTATGAATAAGCTGAAGTTCAAGATCACCATTTTTGTAGACTATGCAAATTATAGTATTTGCAAATATGTTCTCCCCAACTTGAAGTAGGACTCAGCCTTATGTTCTCACAAAACAAAACTACCAATACATATCCCTCAAAATACAAAATTTACGGACAACTTCATGGAAGAGAGAAAGAAGGTAATGTTAAATACCACAAAGACAAAGCAAAAATATAATAAAAATCCCTCGTAGCTATTTCCTTTTTCCTGTAAATGCTTTGTCAGATGCCACCTTTAGATGTTTCTATTATATCAATCCTTCCCCTAGACTGTCTTCAAATGACTCCAGCAGTTTTGCTTCATCCCTAAATTTGCAAACCTAATAATAAAAAAATAAATTCCTAAAATGAACCCAGTAGTAACTGAGCAAATGTCTGTTGGTATCTCATTGTGCTCTCAGAAATCTTATTCCTTCTTCTAATATAAGCAGCTCATTATTATCTTCACTGCCAAAGTAGTGGATTTGTCCACAGAAATACCCAATAAAAGTTACCTAAGTGTTGTCAATATAAAAATACTTGTATTGTATATACATGGATGGAGAGATCCTGTATGTAGAATATAAAATGGAAAAAAGCAATTCTATCTTTTCAACTGCCATACTATATCTTCTGTTGACCATCACTCAAATGCTTTCTTTCCACTGGCTATCCAAATACTCACTGCACTGTACTATTATCACACTGAAGCTGTACAGTATAAGCACACTTATAGATACTCAGAATCAGTTATTATGGTTCCTCTTCCAGCTCATCTTACATTGTATCACATATGCGTTCTTCCAACTAGCTCACATTTTAATTTTAGTCCTTATTAGAAGCAAAAATGCATTCCTATACCAAGAAAATATCTCATTCTCCCATGAGAGTCTAAATTAAAGAAAGAAAAAAACAAACAAACAAGGAAATCTGGGTATACCTATCACTTTTTCATGTGAATTATTATAAAAGTTTCTGGATTTTTCCCTCAGACAAAGCGAAATTTGTATATCAGTTTTACCACTTACTAATTTTCTTTTCACTTGTGAAAATTTCTCCAAGCTACAATAAAATAAAAATAAAATGTAAAATTACTTAGAACAGTAATAAGAACTGAGTAACTACCATAAAATTTTGTGCAAAGATTAAGGTGGTGAATTTCAATATTTTTTGTTTAATTTATTTTTTTAATTGAGGAAATGTTGAGTTACCACCATCAGGTATTACCACTGTAATGTACCCACGACCACCTCACTCATATTCCACCACCATAGACCATTATGCTTCCATCCCTATTTGTTCTTTCCCTCTTTTTCTTGGTGCTTCAGTTCTGTAGTCAGCTTCCAAGGATTGGTTTTCAAGTTTGTCTTTATCTGATTATTAGTTTAGTTACTTTATACTCCACAAATCAGTGATACCGTCTGGTATTTATCTTTCTCCTTCTGACTTATTCTACATAGCATTATCCCTTCAAGTTGCATCCATGTTGCCGCAAACGGCATGAGTTTAATTTTTGGGTCACTGAATAATATGCCAATGGGTATATATACCTTATCTTGATTTACTCATCTGTTCTGATGTATTTTGGTTGTTTCCATAACTTAGCTATAATAAATAATGCTGTGATAAAGATGACAGAGCCACATTCCTAATTAATGGTTTTAATCTTTGGTGTAGATGCCTAGGAGTGGAATTATTGAGTTGAATGGCAGATTCATTTTTAATATTTTGAGACACATCCATACTACTTTCATAGGGCTGGACCACTTTGAGTTCCTACCTACAGGGTAAGAAAGTTTCCTTATTGCCATATCCTCATCAGCAATTGTTGTTGCTGGTTTTTTCAACATAGGCCATTCTCACAGGTATAAGATGATATATCATTGTGGTCTTGGTGTTCATTTCTCTACTAATAAGTGATTATGAACATTTTTCAAGTGTTTGTTGTTTATATTTCTTCTTTGGAGAAGTGTCTGTTCTTTTGGCAATTTTTAATTGGGTCGTTTGTTTTGTTTTTGTAGGATTTTATGAGTTCTTTGTATATCTTTGATATCAGTCCTTTGTCAGATATATGTTTGCAAACATTTTCTCCCATTCAGTAGAATGTCTTCTCGTTTTAGTTATGGTTTCTTTTGCTGCTCAAAAGTTTTTTAGTTTAATGTCGTCACAGATGTTTACACACTCTTTTTTGTTGTTGTTATTGAGGATGAATCCCTAAAGGAATCATTAATGCTTATGTCAGAAATGTTTTGCATAAGTTTTCTTCTATGTATTTTATGTATCAGGTCTTATATTCAAGCCTTTGATTCATTTTGAGTTGATTTTGGTGTATGGTGTAAGATCATTCCATTATTTTGCATTCAGCTACCCAGTTTTCCTACCATTCACCATTTATTATTATTCAATAAATGGTGCTAGGAAAACTGGGTAGCTGAATCCTTGTTCTAGTGTAAGCTTTTGGTTCCTTTGTCATAGATTAGCTGCCCATATTTATGTGGGTTTATTTATGAGTTCTCAATTCTATTACATCAATCTGTGTGTCTGTGTATGTTCCAGTACCAGGCTGTTATATTTAGTATGTCTTTATAATATAATTTGAGGTTGAAAGTATGATACTTCCCATTCTCTTCCTTCTTTGTCAGAACTTTTGTGAATACTTTCACATTTCAGTAGTATTTTCTCCAGTACTTTGAAAAGCACTTTTTTTATATATTTTTTTCTCCAGTACTTTGAAAAGCACATTTTTTTATTAGAATTGCATTGAATCTGCACATTTTTTGAGTAGGATGCTTCGATTTACTCATGAGTACAGCGATATGAGCTGAACAGTAACTACTTTACTCAGTATTTTTAAGGATTCAGTGATTAAAGTATATTACAGTATTTGATATAGTCTAGAATAGAAGTCATAGTGATATCATCATTACCTTCTTTCCTCAAAAACCCTTATTCATCCTATTATGTTGAAATCTCATCCATCTGCCTCTGAATGCTGACAAACTCAATATTTTGCTCTTGTAACTAGAGTGCACTTTCTTACCAGTCACTTATTTCATACCTGTCTGATCTTTCCTACTAACTTATATCCCCTTTGTAGATGAAAACTGCACTTCATTTATTTCCTTTTCCCCAAAACTATACCTTGATAGCAAATATTGCTGTATTTGAAAGAACTTTTAGTTGATGGAAGGAAATAAATATAAGGAAGCTATATTGAAATGATTATAAGATAAAGGAAAGTCATCTCCTGTGAGTGGGGGAACCAGTATTACATTCCATTAAGAATCAGCCTAATGGGGCTAATTCTTTTTCTTCTCTTCACCTCTGTCATTTTGAAAATATTCTCTCCTTTCTTAACTTCACCCTTGCCACTGCTTTGGTGAATCTCAGAGATCCCCCAACCAGATAGAAAGAAAATGTGAACAAGAATAAGAGAAAGGAGGTATATCTTGTTTTTTAATTAGAAAAATATAAGATGGGACTTTATTATAGAAGTTTCTAAAATCATTAGTAGTTGATTGAAGAATTAACTAATCTTATTTTTAGAATCTTTTTGAAGCTTAACAATTCACTGTAAATTCCACAAACCATACGTGTAGTTGACATATATATATAATTTTTATATATTTATATATATATATCTGTCAGTATGAGTGTAAATACAATGCAATCTCACCAGCTCAAAAGATACACTGTTTCCAACATCCCAGAATATTTCTTCCTTTTCCCAGCCAATAAACACCATCTACTCCCACAAAGGTAATTATTCTAACTTCTGTCACCACAGAACTGTTTTCCCTGTACTTAAACTTCATGTCATTGGAATCTGTATCTGGCTTCTTTCTCTTAGTTCTATGTCTGTGAAATTCATTCATATGTTGTGTGTCGGGGAAATTTGCCCTTTTATTGCTATTCATTATTCACATTTATGTGAATTTTATGGCTATAATTGTTATTATAAACAAGCATAAGTATAAATAACATTATTGTATGTTTTTTGACAAATATATAAAAATTATACAATAACCTTTCAGCTACTTTTCCCAGTTCTGTGCCTCTACTTCCATTGTCACCACCTCAGGCGTCTCATCCCACCTGTCAGCATATACCCTGGCTACTCACAGAGCTCTTTGGGGAGCTCTTACTGTCTGTAGCTATTACAGCTCCAAACTAGGCTTTCAAAGTGTTGCATAATTCGGCCACATCCTACCTCCCAAGCTTATTTCCTGTCTAATTTTCAAGATTGAGTACCCTCCCTCAGTCTCCATAAACATAACTCACTGTTCTACACACGCACCTCAAATTTTTATTTATGAACACACCAGTCTCTCCCTCTCCAGAAAGTATTTTCTTGCCGGTTATAAATTAAGAATTATTACTTGAATATTTTAAAAAACTGTTTCCTTCAGATTTATTTTGCACTTGTCCTCTGCCAAAAGGATAAGAAGCAATATGCCTCTGATTTATTTCGAAGAAATCTTCCCAATAAGATGTCTTGAAGAGGTAATAAAACGTAACAACTTAAATGGAATTTTCCAATCCATTTGGAGAAAACTAAGAGCACACCTGGGTTCACTTGGTACATAGATTAAAGTTGGGGGCTCTGGGAAATACTGATTCTACAACCTCCTATATCTGTGACTTTGCATAAGAGATTGAACTTTCCCAAAACTTACTCCTCTGTAAAATAGAAGCAGAACCTTTCTTCACAGGGTTGTTGTAAACACTAAAAGAAATATTGCATATAAACAACTTAAAAATGGTAACACACAAAGAAAACACATGACATTATTTATCATTAAGAAAGTATTTATTATAAAGAAACTGTACATGATAGAGGTTAAGAATAAGAACTTGGGGACCAGACTACCTGACTTCAGATCCCAGCTCTACCATTTATTACCAATGTTTTGACCAGAATATGACCAAGGTTGCATACCCACAGTATCAAAGGACCCTGACAGAGGAAGTCAGTGTCCAAACTGAATTCTGATTCAAAATGGGCTTCTTCGGAGTTCTTTTCTTACTTGTAGAGCTGCCCAATGGACATCAGGAAGAAAGAAGTTCCAGTCATCCACACTGACACCACTTGTGTCTGAAACTTCATCAACTTCATCACCTCAGGAAAATGGGGCTCCTTAACACTAACTTACAAGCTGTTCCAGAGTAAGCAATACTTTCTAATGATAAGGAGCAAGTTAATCACACTCAGAAGCTACAGTTAAATGTCTGTTATTATTATTATGATTCCACATTTTATTGTTTTATTCTCATTTCACAGAAAAGGAAACTGAGACAAGAAAAAGTTAATTGCTTATTGCTAAATAGCTCATGAGAAGCAAGGTCAGGATATAAATTCATCAACTGGAATGCAGAATCTATGAAATTTTAACACAAAGAGCCAACTTTAATTTTTGGTTGATAAGAGTTTCTTACTAGCAATTTCCAATGGACTGAATCAGTGGAAAAGTAAGTTCAGATAAATTCTTCAGTTTTAGAGTCAATAAAATAAAAAGGATTATCATCTCTGCGTACCTCTCTGGGGTATAACTTCTTGGTCAACAAAAATTGGAGAGAAGAGGGGCTACAAAAGAAACTTTTGCTCTGCTTTTCATGGAAACCTAATTTTCTAATGAGAAGAAACATGAGAAAGGGAGATTTTGGGGGGTTACCAATGTCCTCAAATAACTTACATGTAGTTTTAGTGTGCTTCTGTCACATCTATGTCCTTAAAGTCTTCTACTGTCCTTCCATTGCTCCTGCTTTTCTGTTCCCCATTTTAAAAATTTTTTGCTTCTACTGACTCATTTTTAACTCACTCAAAAATTCTGAGTTATTTGAGTTGGTACAGAGAAAATATTTGAAATGTCTCTCTCTTTTTTTTTAAATGATGACATCTGTATTCTACTTTAATGTTGGAAACCTTCTCAACAAGCCTTGGTCCAATTTCCAAATATTAAAATAAATTCTCCTTTTAAATGTCTAAGGACTATATTTATTCATAACCTCAATTGTCACTTGAAGCATTCATCTGATTCATGGATTCTGTGTTAAATACTGTTTAGAGCTCATGATTGTCTTGGATAGTAACACTAATGAGGAAGAGGGGGAAAGACAACTAAACAGAAATCCCACATAAACTAAACACTCTCCAAGTTGCATGTGTCCAAGAAAAGTGGTAAAAGCATTTTGTGTGGTGGTGAGTGAAGCAGGATGAGGACATGCTTATTTCACTAGGTCATTTCTACCTCTCCCTTATTTGGTAGGCGGTGCTTCATGGAGGGGGTTTAAGGAAAGAAAGGCGGTGTGAGAAGAAACCTATTAAAGGAATAAGCTGCCATTTAGAACAAAAGTTTCAAGAAAATAGAGGAAATTGTTGTATTGTAGATAGGGAGGTCTACAATTGCTTCAGAAAACAAGGGAGTTAGTCACATATTATGTGAAAACATCATCTCTCTGTGGGATCTCATTTCTTATACATACACTAATCCTAATCCAGGGATTTATCCCTTTTATAATATTGGCATTTTTTGAGTAAATCAATCTATCTTCATTGTTCATTATTTCATAATCCATTCTTGAATGAGACTGCTCCCTTTTTGCTTAATATTAAAAAATGCCATTACAGACTAAATTAAAATCTCTCTCCTGAGTTACCATTATATATGTATATAATATTCATATATTTTTCATGAGCCAAAACACTCTTTCTCAACAATGTCAAGTTCAGTAAAATCAATGAGCAGAACAGCTCTGTGTTGAAAGCCCATAAAACTCACTCTATGACATATTGCACATGATATATATCAGTAGAAAAGACTTACAGATCCAAACGGTATATTTGTGCCCCTCAATGGAAATTTTAATGCTTTCATTTCATTTTTATGAGTGTTGCTACGCTTCAAATTTCAACCTACTGTTCAGACTACACTGAAATGCATGAATTTACCCAAGGAAGATGTTCCATATATAAGCCTAAAATCAGCCTTCACTGTTTTGAATTAACATATTAAATACTGTGAATCTGTAATTAAAGCAGATATAGTATGGAAAAACTTCAGGTTCCTTTTGCAGATATTTTTTCCACTGAGGAGAGAAAATGCGTAGCCTAATTTCAAAACAGAGAAGTTGAAATCGGTTAGAATGAGGCATTCATTATTACAAAATGTTCAGTACCTCTTCAGAATGTTCTGCTGAGATATCCAGCAAGCATAGACTTTGTGCTATAAATATCCTCAGAGAACCAGGAGCATCTGCTTTTAATTTTTGCTTGGGTGGCTTATACATCAGACAGGAAAACATCCCTAGTTTTAAGAGGTTTGAATAGACGCCATCGAATAAGTCCCCGTTTCCAAGTTTTTGTTGTCATTTTGGTTAGTGAACTCCACCTACCAAACAGAAATGAACATGTTGCTTCTGAGGCTCCCTTTTCCATCTTTAACATTTAAAGAACAAGAGAGAGGAGCCAACCTTTCTGCCTGTTCTGCTACGTGGTGTGTTTTTAACCAATGATTCAGACAACATTTCCAAACTATTGTTTACACAAACTATGTGGTCTTTGCATAGGTATTAATTCTGAAATTAATTCAGCTTATGTGCTGTTGCTCTATTGTATTTAATTGTATTCTAGATCTCAACCAGTTTTATATTTAACGTGAAACCTCACACATTAAGTTGACAATGTTCTTTTTGATCATTTCTGAGTGAATTTAACTTCTCAAGAGCTGTTCAAAAAGAGCCATTATCCAAAAGTGAAATACAGTTGCCATTTAAAGTAAGAAAAATTGGGTCAAGTTACAGGAGGTTGACAATACAAATATGCGAAGTCCTTCTCATTCCTTTATCCTACAATTCTATCCCAGTTATGACTCCCCACATTTACAGTGAATAAGTTTCAATGAAAGCAAAAACAAGTATCTTCAATAAAAATGCAGAGAATATAGATATTAATATGAGTGGAGAAGAGTTTGAACTTGATCTATATCTTAAAGAATGAAAGGATTTGGAAGGGTAAAAAAAGATTGAAAGACATGTGTTACAGAAGTGAAAGAAAACAGCAAGAAGTCAGTGTATTGTATCAGAGGAAAAGTGAGGAGCAAGGCTGAAAAGATGAGGTCTTTCTTTGTAGGTACTGAGTATTTTACAAATGGACTCTTTTTTTTTCTTTTCTTTTTTTTTTTTTTTTGCCTCCTTTAAGCTCCTGATTCTCACAGAAAGACTCTTGTATTTTTTTTCATCACTGTGGCAGGAAGCAACTCTCAGTCTGGAGGAAATAAAGTTGCAGAGCATTTAGGTTTTCTACTTCCTTCACCAATGTGCATTTTTAGAAATGTATTAGTATTTTAGTCCCTTGTCTAATCTTTTAGATAAGACTGTATTTTGAAACATCACACAGCTGCATAGTCAGTAATGACCCACACCTTTTATTATGGATATGAAGGACAACATACAAGGTAGGAGACACAGATACAAAGTCATGGAAGTGATTCTTTGCTATGTACAACATAATGGAAATTTCCAGATGACTTTACTCCTGCAAGAAAGTCCCCTTAAAAGATTGTATGTTCCTGTGATGTCTCAACCCTTCAAGTCATTTTTGGAAACCATCTCTTTGAACAGTTTAGCAGCCTGCAGCAGTCTTAAAGTGATCTTCCTTCCCAGCGGTCACCTCAGGTTCTCTGATCTACAACTAGTCTGCTTTTTATACCGACTTTTACTTGCTTAGATTAGTGTCAATTTCCTTTGTTTTTGTTTGTTTGTTTTCTCTTGTCTTCCCTTGTCTCTCAACTAGCTCTTGTTCAAACATTCAGGAAACATAAAATAGAAACATCAGATACATGACTTAATTTTGAGAAGATACTAGATTATGATGCAAGAATAAAACAATACTGAAACAGAAACATGTGAATACTAAACGAGGTGTAACCTAAACAACAGCCACCACAAAAAAAAATACTTCAATGGTAGATGGGTAGATAGAATACAGTGGAAAATTGCTAAAACATGTCAGGTAGTAAAAGGAAAGCAGCACAGATACTAGAACCTATAGCAGAAGGTATTAGAATTATTAACTAAAAGCAATAAAAAATAAGAAAATATTCAGATTATCTTTTTCTCCTAAATAATTCCAACAGGCCCTAAATATATCAGGTAAATTTCTAGTCATAGTCTCTGAAGTCAGTCTGTATCTGACAAACTTGTTTTTAGTCTTTTGAAATCTAGCAGAATTAAAGAGCAGATAGAAAATTACAGAGTCCAAGAGGCAAGGGGAAGGGATCTATCTTACCAGAATGATCCGGTAAGAGAGGTGAAATTATAATTAGCAAATAAGAATGTACAATGTCAAAGAGTCTGGATGTGAAAGAACAGGGAATCAAGATATAATCCAAGAAGACTAAAAGTTGTATGCAGATATTTGAGTACTTTCAAAACCTGCAATTAATAAATTGAATACCTGCTTAAATACATTTGGGTAAGAAGTGTGCTCCTTTAACAGAACTATAAAGCAATGAGTGCTTTTTTCACTAGTATATCAGGATGTAAGTGAAAATAAGGGTTTGTTCTCAGAAGGTCACCACAGGTGATTTTATATTTAATTCACTGACCTTGTTCCAACTGCTTCATTAGTAACTTTTGAAAATAACTTCTAGAGCTATTTTAAGAACACACAAGAAATGTCATTTTATAGATATGCATCATTAATTATCTTTGGTTGCAATGACTCTAAGCTGTTTTCAATATCAAATTCATCCCAGAGTATGAAATTTTGTCAACAGAGTAAATTCAAGAATGAGAAGCAACTCTGAATGCAATTGAAACGTGAGTTTAATCCTGGATAAACATTGTTAATGTGATTTAAATGAACGGAACATCTGTCTTAAAGACTGATTCTAAAGAGGGAAGTACTAACTTTATATTTAGAGGAGGGAAGACTTTCTTAATATATATTATTGAAATAAAGCTATCACATTATATAATTCCTTAAAAGTATAAAATTCTGTATATTCACAAAGTTTTACTTCTATCATAGTGTCTAATTTTAGAGTATTTTCGCACCACTCCAAACAGAAACCCTAAATTCATTAGCTTCACACTCCATTTCCCCTCCCCCTTCCCATGGCAACCAGAAAACTGCTTTCCATCTCTATGAGTTTGACCTATCTAGACATTTCATATCAATGTAATCATGAAATATGTGGGACTTTAATATGCTAAAAATCACAGTCTCTTATAAGAATATGGCACCTGTCTTAACCTTTTAGCAATATCGACCTCTTGAATACACTTTTATACAGAAATGCAATCAATATAATAACATTTTGCAATGAGACAGAAATTTCAATTCCTAGATTTAAGAATAGTGATGAAATAATCACTGCAGAAGTGTCATTGGACAGTTTTGATTTCAAAGAAAAGTCTGTGCTAAAGAGCTTTACTCAGTGTCAGAACAGATCAGTGATACAATGTAAATAAGTTTCTTGATTCCCAAATTGAAATATAGTGTTGTAACATGTCCTCTAAATATGACAAAATCCTACTGCCCTATATGAGATTTGTTTAGAATTATTTTTGTTTACAATTATTTTTCTACCATTTCTCCCTATGATGACCCTTATATGAAGACTGAGCAGTGGAAATAATAGGGATATGAATACAAAAGAATACACAATTTGGAACACATAGTAAAAAGACTAGTAGAAATGTTTTTTGAAATTCAATGAGTACATTTTAAAGTTTTTGTTGACTTCCATCAGCAATCCATGAATTAGACATCCAATCTAGCAAATAAAAAGAAGTCCTGAGGAGCTGTACAAAATAAAAGACAGTTATAAGCAGAAGAGAGCAAAATAAGGAAGTCACTAGCAAAAAGTGAGTTGTTTTCAGACAAGGTCACCTTCCTTTGGGAGAAAGCAGCGTCTATCAGTAGTATGACCTCACTAGTGCTTACCAGTTTATTCCAGATTGACTGGTTTAAGATTGGGGTGGTGGGACAAAAATTGTAATTAAGTCTCAGTTTGGTGACATAGGTTTAGTATAAGTGGACTCCATTTGGAGGCTGTTACCTTTTATTTAGTTTTTAAAGGTTTAAATTGTTTTCCATTATCACTTTTTTACAGACTCACTAGTTCCCCACCCACCCCTCAACTTATAGTCTTCTCCTTCCCCCTCCCTCTTAACCTCAGAAACCTCAGTTCATTTATTAGTGTCCACTAGTTAGTGTGTTTTGGATTGTCTAATAATGCAGCATGTAAACATCCACTATTTATCTTTATCATTCTGTCTTGTTTAATTCCCTTAAACTCTTTCCAGTCTACTGTAAATAACATTATTTCCTCTTTCCTCATGACTGAATAGTATTTCATTATATATATATATATATATATATATACCACATCTTCTAAGTGCATTTCTCTATCAATGAGCATAGGTGTTCCCATTTCCCAGTTATTATAAATAATATTGCAATAGACAGGACACAAATATAATTTTTTCATTTGATGGTTTGTTTCTCAAATATATAAGAGTGAAACTATTGGTTCATATGGTATTTCTTTTTTTATTTTTTTAAGGTAAATTTAGATTGCTTTCCAAAATGGCTGCACTAAGATTGTGGAGAAAAGGGAACACTTGCACTATTGGTGAGAATGTAGGTTGCTCCAGCTCCTATGGAAAACAGTGTGAAGATCCTTCAAAAGACTAAAAATGAATCTGCCATGGCATCCAGCAATTCTACTCCTAGTAATCTATCAAAAAAACCCACAAAAACGCTAATTTAAAAGGAAACCTGCACTCCTACATTTACTGTGCACTATGCATAATAGCCAAGATATGGAACAACCTAAATTCCTTAGTGAAATGAGCCTGAAGAAGGAAAATAAATACTGGATGGTGTCACTAATGTGCAGAACATAGACAAACCAAACAAAGAACCAAACAAAGACAAACTTTAAAACTACACCTTGAAAACTGAACATAGATCTGAGCCATTCAAGAGGAGAGGAGACAAAGG
>PVHY01003323.1:62170-110067 GCA_004024945.1 Uropsilus gracilis | reverse complement strand
TTTCCTGACTCTTCCCTGCATTTTTGAGTTCTTCTGTTGTTCCTCTTATGCCTTGCATCTCCTGCAGTTTCTTATTTAGGGTTTCAATTTCATTTTTCTGTTCGTTGATGATATTGTTCATTTTGCTGCATTCTTTTTTATATTTTTCTACTATTTCTCTTAATTCATTGAGAGCTTCTCTTCTTTTGCTTTCCCTTTGCTCCCCCTCTTCCTCGGCCTCTTTGAGTGCTTTTATCATGTAGATTCTGAATTCTTTGTCTGACATATGGAGCATTGCTTCGATGTCTTCCATGTTGGTTTTTTCAAATTGTTTATCCTTAGGTGGTGAGTTATTTTACTTAGGGCTTGCTTGAGTGTTTGTGTTCTTCCTTTTTCCTGTGTTTTCCTTTCGGATCTGCTCTACGGTATTGGGTGACTACCGCTCTAGTAGTAGGCATGGGTGACTACCGCTCTAGTAGTAGGCATGTTGTAGCCTATATAGTCGTATTTACTGCTGCTTATGTGCTTTTTGTAGTGAATGTCCTTGTGTTCTGAATTTGCGCTGGTGCTGCGTAGCGGCGCCGGCGCTTTTGGGCTTTGGGGCCTGACGACCGTGAGACCCCACGGGCTGTTGCAGGTAGGGAGCCCACCTCCTGTCTCGCGTGGTCTCCACCCCCAGGTGCTGGCACGCTAGCTGCTCCTTTCAGGCAGGTTGGAGTCCCCTCTGCAGGTGACTCCCGTCCCGGAGAGAATCTCAGTCCACTCCCGGGACTTTGGGGTCAGCGGCACAGTTACGCCAGGTGCGGCTCCTTCTCCTCCCCCTTTAACCTGTAACAGAATTTTAAAGGCCAACTAATAAACTTACAAAGACAAAATACGAGATTCAGATGGGTTCATTGGTGAATTTTAGCAAAAATTAAAAGAAAGAAGCAGAAGGACCACTTTGTATCTCATCCGATGAAACCAGTGTTTATTTCCCAAATCAGTTAAAAATGTTATGTGAAAAGAGAGCCAGGCATGGTGGTGTCTGTAAGCAGCAGCCTAGGAAGCTGCGGCGGGGACCAGGGATTGCGGTTCAAGTCCCGCTCGGGGTAACACAGGGAGACCTCGTTCCAAAAAAAATAGTTGATCATGGTGGCACGCACCTGCAATCCCAGCTACCTGGGAAGCTGAGGCTGGGGGTTGCTTCAGTCCGTGGTACCCTGGGGCAACGTGACCCTGCGGTTCCTTGGGCAAAAATAGTGAGACCTAGTCTCAAAATAAAAGTTATGTGAAAAGGTAACTATAATTCGTATTTCATAAGTGTAAATTAAAAAAAAAATTAAACCATTGAATTAATAATATATGAAAATATGTACGGATATATGGATTATCTATCTGTCTGTCTGTTTGTCTGACTGGCTGGCTGGCTGGCTGGCTGGCTATCTATCTATCTATCTATCTATCTATCTATCTATCTATCTATCTATCTATCTATCTATCTATCTATCCACCTACCTAGCCACTTACCTACCATGACTAATTGATTTTTATTTCAGGCTTGAAAAGCTGGTTTACCATTAAAAGAACTCATTCATTTGTCCCATCATATCTATGGAAATTATGTATTAATGTTTACACAAAAAATGACAAAATGCATCATCATACATTTAGTGATAAAAGTTCTCCATAATCTAGGAAGTGAGAGGAACTTCTTTAACTTTTTAAGGAAAATATGCAAAACTACTATATTTAATTTCATATTTGCTAGTGAGAAACTAGATTGTTTTTCACAAAGACTTAGCAAAGAATGTCCTCTCTATTATTCTTATTGAATATTTTACTGTTATTTCTACCAAACAGCACATAGGTTAAGGCTTTATATTTGGAAAGGTAAAAATAAAGTTATTTTTATGCATATGTGACTTGACTATATAGAAAATCTCAACTAATCCACACACACAAAATCTTCTTGGAACTAACAAGTAAGAATAACAAGGTTATAGATACAAAGTTAATCCATAATAATTAGCAATAAATTGAAATTAAAAACATTGGTGCCAAATAAATGAAAGCTATCAATCTCTCTCTATATATCTAGATACATATATATCCTATATGAGAAAATCTACTGTCTGATGAAAAATATCAAAGTTTATAAAAATGAAAAGATATTTTATGTTCTTTTATAATAAGACTCAATATAATTAAGAGATGAAACACAGGCAGCTTTTAGGGCAGTAAAACTATTCCATACGGTACATTAACAGTGGTTATATGACATTGTGTATTTGTTAAAAGCCATAGAGTAGTACAATATACAAAGGAATGAGTGAACCTTAATTTAAATCATGTGCTTTAGTTAATAATAACATGTCAATGTTGTTTCATTCATTGTTACAAATATGTCACACTAAAGCAAGATGTTAAAATAAAAGAAACTGTATGCTCTGAAGGTCTTATGAGAAGTCTTTGTACTAGTTACTCTGTAAATCTAAAATTCTTCCAAGGAATAAAATTTGTTAGTAAAAAAATAAGTGTTTATGAAGTTATAGATGAGGAAGTTGAATTATAGAATATTTTGTTTTCAAAGTTGTATACAAAAAATACTGATAATATTCTTTTGAAATAAATTTAACAAAAATAAGCTGACTGTACTGTTTACTTGAAATATTAATAAATCACTGTTATAATGCAAAACATTTTTATTTAATATTAGCATCTCAGCTTGGAGTGTGCATCATTCTAGCCAGCATTTAGAATTTGGGAAAGAGCAATGGATGTAGATTTCTGCAATTCAACTTTAGACCTTAAGACCAGGGTTACAATGGATTATATCAAATAATATATTAGCACTTATTTCAATATAGACTAGAATTCTAAATTATTTCTGGGTCTATGGATTAATTAATATAAAAATACTAAAATAACCTATTGACATCTATGAAGCTAAATAAAATTACTAGTAGGTATATTAGAATTTAGGAGTATATAGTAATATGTACCCCCTTGATTTCTAGGAAATTCTTCATTCTTAAATATTTAATATTATGCAACTTCTTAAAGATACAGTTTAAAATCTACATTCTACCCTCAAAGGGAGAATGTGTATATACTGTGTTTATATGAAAAGAAAGAGATGGGGGTGGAAAAGGGGATGAAAAGGGGATGAGAGTGAGAGCAAGATCTATGAATAATACTTTGTGTTTGTTTCCCTTAAAAATTAACTTGTCTGTGACATTTTAAATAAATCTCATGAAGCTTATTAAGAATGTTTTCTCAAATTTTAATGCCTGAACTTTAGTGATACTATTAACATAAAGAAAAAATATAATTCATAAACTCAAGATTTTATTGTAGGTTTCAAAATTTCTTTATTTTTTAATACAATGATATCTCATCTACTGATTAGGGTGACCAAATATAAGGGTATTGCTGACATAAGCTAGTTACATTTCTGTAGACCTTCTGTTGTTGGTATTCTTTCTAGGAACAATGACATTTATTAATAATCATGGGACGATTGTTACTTTGTCCTCGTATTATGAACTGGTCTCATATTCCTATTTCTTGAGATTTATCTTCTTTTCATTGAGATAGACATTCGTTATTTCTTATTATCCACTTATTAAATAAAATAAGACATAGCTTTTTTTTTTTTTTTAAGAGACTAGGTCTTGTTATGTGTGTCAGGGTTAATCCCGAACCCAAGGGACTCAAGTGATTCCCTAGCCTCAGCCTCCCAAGGCTGGGATTAAAGGCGTGTGCTACTGCACCAGGCATATAAAACTTAATTCTTACTCTCTAAACTATCAATGTTTTTCTTTATAATCTGTACAACACTGTACAAGCTAGCTGCAAGCTTTTTATCATAGGTGAAGAAAAAAGTATTGTTCTTTTATCATATTTATAAATTAATTAAAAATTAAAATAAAAGTTAGAGGCATTATGTTTAAATTATGTTAAATGGAAACAATGATTAATTCAAGTAAATTTCACCAGGGGTATGCAGTTTAGTTCATATAGAACTATATAAGAAATATATACTGATAACTTTTCTAAGCACTTGAGAGAAGAAAAAATAAATAATATATAGTCTCTGCCAAAGCTTGTTCTCTAGATGATATAGGCATAAACATCTAATGTAAAGTTAGCAGTTGCAAACTGTAAAAGTACAAAGATAAAAGGATTTAATAAAATCAGAAGTTGACTAATCATAATGATAATCATACTGTTTTAGGCAGTCAACTCTTTTTTACAGCAATTATGTAGAACTGTTGCTAAAATTGTCAATCATTTTTTTATTAGCCAAGTAGATGACCTCAGTCTTTATATTTTTCTTTTGGGTCTATTGTTAGAACTGTAGAGTTGTAATACTTTACTCAGTTTTCAAGAGGAAATTAACACATCCATTAATTTTTCATTCCATGAGCTTCCCCCCATATCTAAAGATATCAAATATTTAGTCCATGTTTTTATAGAAATCAGATATTATCTTTCATCGGCTGCACTTCTTTTTTAACCCTGCATTTTCATTTTTGTTGGAGGTACTTTAAAATTACAGATGCTTTTATTTCTCAACATTTTAGTGGCGGTAAGGAGAATAAACTGACATTTTATAGTAACCATTTATCCTGTGTGTACCTATTATAAGACCATGGCTTTATTTAAAAAGAACTGCCTATAAGTATCTTGATTTTCAGAATCTGTTATAGTCTTTATTCATATATATTGGTGTTTTGTAGTTTTAAAAGGATGAATAAAACCTTATTTCCACAGAAAATGAAAGAATATTAGAAAATATAGGCCTGCAGTTGATTTCCATCCTTTAGATGTGAATGAAGCCAAAACTACATGGATCTACATAGACAAGAGAGAGTAAATGACAAAATAATAGCTTACCATGTGCCAAGCATTAGTGCAGACTTGTATTTTAATTCACTTTAAAGCATGGTCCCAATTTCTATGATTGCTCTATGCACCTAATTTTTAAGTCATTCTCCCATTCTAACCTAGAAGGCAATTTATTTTGTCAGACTTGAGAGCATTCATTTTATTCTTTTGCAAGGGCTTTTATCTTCCAGATTGCTATACATAGATTATTTTTTATTCTTAATTGGTAGTTCAACTCTTGTAGATAACTAAACTTGAATCTTAATTCTTTTTCATTATTACCTTAATAGTTACCTAAAGACTGTACCATGTAGTAAATCAACACCAACAATCATGCCAATGTCAACATCAGCACAACACTGGCATCAGCATCAACACAACTACACACCAACATCAGCACCAGCAATAGTGTAAATGTCAATACTAACGAAATGGCAACAGCACTATGGTCATCAACACTGCCATATGTACAAATTTAATACTAAACACCAGTATCATCATAATTATGTTACCAATGTCCCTCATTTATTTCATGTCAGGTATGAACCTCATGTATTCCTCCTGAATTCAAGTCTCACAAAAAAGATATATTAAATCATTAGTAGTTTTGTTTTAATATGAGGAAACTGAAGCTCAGATACTAAGTCACTATCTTAAAATTACCAGAGAGGGAAGGTGAAAAGTTAACACTATATGTTTGCAAGTATAATATACTATAATCTTTTTGATACTAGTTCTGAATCTCTCAAGAACAATGTATTCTCTAGTCCTCAATTCAGGTATAGTTTTTTGCTAAAAATATACAAATTGTTTCCTGTCAGTTTTCAGAAAGAGGAGCATATTATTTAAGTGTTTGACTTTTCCAAATAAAATTACAGAAATATTTATCTTCTAAGTTATTTGTCACATGCAGTAGCTTATCTAGTTTCTCATTAAGGTTTCAGTAATTTCAGTTCATCAGTCATAGCTGAGAATTTCTTAAAATAGCTCAGAGACACTCTAATACTAGAACTATTAGCATTGTGACTTAGGATTTAAGTGCCTTTTTGCACATATGCCAACACTCCAGCTATTAGTCTGGGAACTCACCTATTCATCATCATTCCAATTTACTGCAATGATGCAAAAATGACAATTTCATTCAAGGTAAACTTCTGTTCATGTTGTTCAGCCAAGTCAGTTACTACCCAATATATCTTGCTTGCTAGGTTTTTACTGTTCAAATTTCCCACTTCAAGAAAAAACATCAGGTGTCCTTGTAGCTCCCATTACCTTTAACACTTTATCTGAAGGCATTAGACCATACTAATAATGCATAAAGCAATTTCACTCATTTATCTTGTATTAAACTTAAAACTGGATTTCTGTGTACAATGCCAAATACACAGTGATAAGTTCAAACTAAGATGTAGACACCATGTTTCATCTATTTTAAATGTTTATTTACTTAATGTGGTCAATTTCTAGTATAGTGTCTACTTTTTTGTTCCAAGTAAATATCATATTTTCTCATTTGTACTTCTAATTGACAATAGAAAACAGTTAATGGTTTCAGTTAGCTGCAACTTTAAAACAAAATAAACAGATACTTTCTCAGTTTTCTTATCTCTTTTTTTAACCATGCAAAATAATATATTATTTACTGATGTGTGACTTAAAAGTTTCAAATACCGCAGGAATGACAAACATCAAATGCAGTGTACTGATTATTATTTCTGGGAATGTATAATGGGGAATAGGATAGAAGAGATATCCACAGAGAATATCAACTATCTCTGTGATGACTGTTTTTTTTAATTTAATTTAAATTTTAAAAAATTTTGCATGTATGTGTATTTATATTTATATTATATTATTGTGTACCCCAGGGCTTTCCCACTTCCCTAACACCTGTTAACCATCCTACTCTTTTGTGCCCTTTGCCTCCCCCATTTTCTTCCCCCTCCTCCTCTTTCGCTCCATTGTTCAGTCCCATTGGTTGTTTTTATTTTTTTCTTATTGGTTTATTTGTTTTCCCCTATATCCATCATATAAGTGAGACCATCTGTATTTCTCTTTGGCTTTTTTCTGCTAATATGAGTCCTTCTAGTTCCATCCATGTTGCTGTGAATGACAAATGTTTGTTTTCCTTGATTGATGCGAGTGTTTCATCATGTACATATACCACATTTTTTTTTCAGCCAGTCATCGGTTTTGGGGTATTTAGTTTCCAAATCTTGGCAATTGTAAACAGAGCTGCAATAAACATGCATGTACAGGTGTCCTTTTGAATTAGTGTTTTCATGTCTTCTGGGTAGATTCCCAGTAGTGGGATTGCTGGGTTGAACGGTAATTCCACTTTCAATTGTTTGATGGTCCTCCGCACAGTCTTCCATAGTGGCTTGACCAGTTTGCACTCTCAACAGCAGTGTAAAAAGAGTTCCTTTTTCTCCACATCCATGCCAACATTTGTTGTTGTCTGTTTTATTTACATGGGCCATTCTTACTGGTGTAAGATGGTATCTCAGAGTGGTTTTAATTTGCATTTCCCTATTATTAGTGATGTGGAACATTCTTTCATATGCCTATTAAACATCTGTATCTCCTCTTTGGTGAAGTGTCTAAAAAAAGTTTTCTTATCTCAATTGTATCCTATTGCTCTCTTTGTTTTTGAATTTCTTCTTCTTACTGGAGCTTTTTATATCCACTTAAAAAAATCTATTCCCTATCACACTTCTCAACCAGCATGTGGTTCTTCATTCCCCAAACTAAAACCCTATTTGTGTTTTGTGTTTAGTATTTTATATAGTACTTTTCATTTGTAATCTACTATATAATACTAATTTTCCTACCTTTTAATGTAAACTAAATATTAAAAATAGATAAGTACTATTGTAACCTACTAGATAATTATTCATTTTCATATTTTTAGATAATCTGTCTCTTATGACTAGTTACAAGATTTACACAGAAAGAATCTTCCTCATACCCCAGATGTTTCATTTCCAGTTATCTAGAATGATGACAGTACAAACTAGTAATAAATTAATATTTGACAAGTCAATGAATGACCCAGCATTCCATTTCCTTCTCTTCATAAAAACTTTTTGAGTTATATTTTTGATAGTTTGTTATTGTTATCCATTTTTCTTCTGAAATCTTTTTGATGTGCTTAATGAAAATGAAATATTAAATTCTGTGGTGGTGATTAAAAGTAAAAGGAGTCCAATATAGAAGAGCTTGTTTAGAATGTGAGAACTAATAAAGGGTTTTGTATAGCTGCAGAAATTGTGACTGGCAAGATTAATAGTAAGTTTTGATGAATGGATTCTACAGAGTGAAAAGGCTTCAGGTGGAGTAGTGGAGATGAACAAGGCAATCATGAAGATGTGAAGAGGCAAGGTTAAAGATATAAAGTTAGATGATAGGGGAAGGGTAGAATATAGGGATCTGTGGTGTCTGATGAAAACAATTATATTTGGAGCACAAAAGAGTGAGTGAGTGAGCTATTAATTAGAGAAATGGAATGATAAAATTTTAGAAAGATTAAGCATTAACATAATTTTTCTTCTATAACTTGAAATGTGTGGGATACTAATGGAAAGTGCAATTAATAAATTTTAGTAATGGCTTCATGTTAGTCTTCATCTGGGCATAAAGTCATTGCTACATATTTTATTTAATTTAACAAAAAAATTCGGCAGCAAAATGTTTCAATTATTTGTTGCAAAGTTCATTCATCTCCCTTTCTTAAAAGTAAAGTAAGGATTCAACTACATTTGAAGAAATGGTTTTGATTTCTCAAAGATATTTCTGTCTTTTATGAATTGGTTCCAACTATATTAATAAGTATACCAAAATCTACTTATTTTATAGCAATCATGATATGGACCACACTCCCTTATTTTTAAGGAATTTAGTGCTTCCTGTGAACATTTTAAAATTATTTTATATATGTAGATATTTACATCAATGTATATACTTGCAATGAAGATGAATATATTTATGTTAGAATATCACATTTTTAAAAAGTTTCAACAGTATAAAGTTTCAAGTTTAGGTTGGTAAAAATCAGTTTTTAAGTTATAGTGGTATAGTTCAGGTA
Organism: Uropsilus gracilis; assembly: GCA_004024945.1. NCBI lineage: Eukaryota > Metazoa > Chordata > Mammalia > Eulipotyphla > Talpidae > Uropsilus > Uropsilus gracilis. The sequence continues at coordinate 101,132 of PVHY01003323.1, read as the reverse complement.
TTTAAGTTACTAGATGCTTAGATGCTTAGCTGAGTTATGTTAGTGTACAACAATATTTTCTAAATAACAAAAAGTCAGTAAGGACAGCAATAAAAGAGTAGAGTGGCATTATATTAATTGACCATTATGGTGACTCTTTTCCCAATCATTTTATGTCATTTTGTAATATTTGTGAAAGAAATTTTCTTAGTAGATCAGATTAATGTTCCATCATAATTGTTTTTCTAACAAATACAACTTTGATTTTTTCAAATTTTTATTATGAAAACAATTGCATTTTCACTATTTTCTTTAAGGACAGTATAAAGGGTATAAATTAGATATAAAATAAATATAAAGAAAATAACATGGATGAGTGAGCTGTTAAAACACTAGCATAAGTTATAATAGGGGATGGTTAGAGGGCTTAAATTAGAGAGAAATTATCAAATTATACTTTTTATCAAAGTATAAAAACTTACAAGAAATGTCTATCCAGTTGCTTCTATTTAAATACTACTTGTGCAGTAGTTTCTTTCCTTAGATTTCACCTTTAAAGAATATAAATTTAAGTATTTATAGTATCACCTATTATAATAACTTCTTTGAGGATTTCATTTACTGTACCTTAAACAAATTCATCTCTTTTACTGTACAACTGCTTTTGGGATATCAGAGAATAATTATATTTATTCTGTTTTTTGCCTCTACTGTTTAGGGTCAATTACCAATTAATAAATAAATTCATTCACCTAATAAATTTGGGAATGGACACACCAGACTGCCAGAGCAGGCCCATGGAATGTTCTGGATTCTGGGTTCTTTCTTTCTACTACCTAGCCTTCTGGAGGATTAATTTATTACTTCATGATAATAAGAGAACAGCTGAAGCTTCACCATTCTCATCTGTGTTTCAGGAAGAAGGAAGAGAATAAAAGTAAAGGTCAAAAAAATTGCCTGCCAGACATCAAGATTCTCTTCAAGAATATGCACATATATGCCTCTATCGCTCTAGGTAATTGGGAGACAGCAGTACTAACTTGCAAGGATTTTCTCCATAAAGAATTCAGAGTCCTTGGAAATGAAGCAAATAAGAGAGGATGGGAGCTAAGTAATAAACGGTCCATATCACATCTTCAACCTATGCACTCCATATTCATGGTACTAGACTTCTTTACATCCCCCTACTCATCTATTTTCATATTTCTTTACTTTACATATATCTTTGCTATTCTGTTTGACTAAACATTACCTACCCTTTCACTACCAGTAGAATTCCTACTGCTTTTAAAAACAAATCCCTGCACCTTTATTTCTCATATTCTTTCACAAAATTCATTACTTTTTTGGGGGTCATTTAAATGTTTTCTTATCATATTGTGCTTACACTGAGTAATTTGAATGATAATAAGATAATTCAATATTGTATATCCTCCAGGATTCATTTTTTTAATTCCTAGAGATCAGGAACCTGTTCTATTTATTTTTGTGTCACAGATCAAAACCTTTGAATAGTCAGGACTCAATATATTTGTTGAACTAAACATAAGCAATTTATTTATATGCTAAATTCATATAGTACCTAACTCAGTTCCTTTTTTGTTGAAAATGATGAATTAAGCATATAGAAATAAACCTAGAATTAAGCAAGAGAGACAAACTGTTTATATAAATAATCTCATAAAAGGAATAAATTGGGAATGGTTTGATGATAGTTCTCTACATAATGTGAAGTGGATGTTACTGCTGTGTGTTATGTTAAATATTGACACACCATATATATAATGATAATAATAATATAATATAATATATATATAATGATAATAATTTTGGACTTGTTATCCTTAATGACTTTGGACTAAAGTTTTCTCATTGATATAGTAGGTCTGATATAGCTGTCTCCTCAACCACTACACATTTTCTTCATTTTGTGATCTTTCCTTTGTTCATCAATACATACTCTGCTATCTTTTCATGAAAGAAAAGATTTTTCCCTGATTTTAATTCAATCTTTATCTACATGTAATTTTTATTGTAATATTTACCAATTTTTCTGGTTATTTCCTGTTTGCTTTTCAAACACTTTTCATCCTTTTTCACTATAACCATATCAATGATTCCTATAGTTTCATGTGTCTCCAAAAGGGGATCAGAAGGAAAAGAGAAAATTATACCTCCTTCTAACTCCCTTCTGACAAGATGGAATCCCTCTGAAGACATTGTGGTCTCTCCAGTATTCTATATTCCCATTCCTTAAGGCAGCTTAGGATTAATAACAATTTAGTTGTCATTCCTCAAATGTGTACAAGTCAGTCTTTTCCTATTAGAGTACATGTTTTGATTTTAGAATAGACTTGAATTTTACTTGATTCAATTTAGAATGCAGTGCTGAGTGCATGTTATGTGTCCTCCTCCCCTTACTAGGCTGTAAACAGAGAAGAGGAGTCTCTACATTGAAGACACATGGCAAGAATCACAAATTCTGGATATTCTTAGACTAGTAGGAAACACCATGAACAAAAATAAATGGATTATGTACTTTCATGAAACTTGTTGCTTAGGGTAGAGTCAGAGGGTATCTCTCTCTGTCTATCTAGATATCTATACAGATCTATCTATCTATCTATCTATCTATCTATCTATCTATCTATCTATCTATCTATCTATCATTTATTGAAAGAATTTGATTTTGAAGGGTGTTCTAAACTTCTGAGTGAAATGTGAATGACAATAATCCATAAATACTGTGATAGAAGAGAGTTAATATATCAAAGACAGAGAAAAATTATGAAATTATGTCTTTAACAGAATGTCGTAATGTTGACTGGAAACATTTAAAATCTACTTAAGATTTCTGATGATAAATGAACAATGCATTTTTGTATGCATTATCTAAGCAAATGTGGAATACAATATTAGATTATACCATTTGTGGTTTATTTTAAGAAATATAAAAGGATTAAAGAAAGGTGACATGGATCTATGGACATGAATAAGAGTAATGATTGGTGTAGCATATAGGACAGGTAAAGAGGAAGTTGAGAAAAGATGCAGTTGAATGAAAATAAACAAAAATGGGAGGATCAATAGAGGTTTAATGGAGAGAAAGAATTATTGGAACCAAATATTAGAGAAAGTAATTGAAATGTAAAAGGTCCTACATAGAAAGCTGACATAGTAACTTCTCAAATTAGAATTTCTTAAATAATATTATATAGAAGGAACTATAGCAAACAATCCTCATCAAAATTTTTCTTTTTTTAAGTTCTTTAATAGTTCATTCTTTTTTTATATATTTCTCCTTAGTGTTATTGTGTTATTCATTTGATTTACAATCAGTTTTATTTGTTTCAGTCTGATTTTAATTTCAGGCAACTTTCCCATTCTTATTGTTTCAACTTCACTTTTGAAGGAGAGACTATGTTTCAAAAAGACAAAATGGTCTACTCTCTAAGAAGCACATGCTTTCCCATTTTTCCCCTGTTCTCCACCTTTGTACATAACTGTTCATTGATTTATCAGTTCTTCTTTCCAAAATAATTATAAGGAAATGCATACACTGATTTTTAAAAACTACACAGAAAGTGTACTCCATATATAATTTTTCATACACTGTTAATGTTACCTCAGATATATGCCTCATACACTGTTACTAGGAATATAGACAGGAAAATAGCCCCGACAAAAAACACTTGTGATGTCACAAAATATTAAAAATAAATTCACATATGATCCAGCAATTCCATTCTTAGGTATCTACCTGAACAATACAAAACTGCAAACTCAAAGGGATATACATATACACACAATTACATTCTTTGTGGCATTATTTACGTATCCAATTATCAAAAGAAACTAAGTGTTCAAAGATGGATCTGGAAGATGTGGTACACACTCTCAACAAACACATATACACAGTGGAATACTATTCAACTACTAAAAAAGGATGAAAACTGCCACTTGAAATAACAATAACATAGAATGGCACAATATTCTGCTAATTAAAATGCAAATGGAGAAAGCTACATCTTGTGTGGTTTTACTTACAGGTGTAGAGAAAAAATACAAAGGGACAGAAAATCTAAAATCTTAGAAATCTGACTAGAATTGAGACGACCATATACTGACATGGATATTAGGATAAAAGGGGGTCATGGCCCAGTCAACTATGCTGGAGGATTTAGGGTACTTTCTGGTGGATGTAGTGTGACCACATATATCTGAAGAATTGTGTACTTGTGTCTCTCAAATATACAGTTATATAAACCAGTGTTTCTCCATTAAAAAAAAAGCAACATAAATAGTTGATTGCAGTTATATAAAAATATATTTTTAAAAAGTCTCTTAATTATTTTTTATCTTGTCCAATTTTCTGAATTTCTTCTCCCCATCTATATCAGTTCACTTATCTTCTTGCTATTGTCCTTGATGTCTGGTTACCATGATAAGGCTGGAAGGCAACCCAGGAGCTCTGGTTCTTCTATTACTTGATCTTATCTCATTTTATACTTGGATCATGCATTAAGTGTGTATGTGTCTGATAGAGGGGAGGAAAGTTTAAATACTTACACCCATATATTTTGTTCTTGTATCATGTATTCATGTACATATAATATGTGCAAATATTTATTTGTGTGTGTCAGAAAAATGAGAGGGAAAGTTTATTGAAACATGAGATGTAGTGATTTACTTCAGTTGTAAAGAATAGGAATTGTGGGAAAGAAAGCTTAATGAAATGATAGATCTTCATAGGTTGCATAACTCAGGTAAGTTTGGGAATATGACTGTAAGTAAAATGAATGAAGAATCCAGTTTGACATTTGCATTATAAAATATGAAGCACATTTTCAGTTTTCAGTGATCCTTTAAATATCATTCAGAAATGTTAGCGGACCTAAATTTCCACTAGGCTAATGACTTTCTTTGCAAAGCATATGACAAGCTGTCACCGCCATAACTTTAGTAATAAATCAATAAATTCTAAGTTTTCTGAGTTTTTGTATATTTATACAAAGCATTAGAAATATCCACCAGGAGAATAGAAGTTGACACGATCTCTTATAGAACCCAGAGAGAATATTAATGTTTAAAACATTCATGTATTTGAATATGATGTAAAATGCAGGACTGTATATATCTGTTAAGTAAAGAATATTTATTGTATCCTCGGGTAAAACTCCTCATCTATCATTTTTGAGTATAAACAAAATAACCTTCAGGAGTCTTTAACAGTTTTATTTTAAATAAAATATTGCAAAACCAATAGGAATACAGTAGGCAAGTACTGCTCTGTTATTTCCAGAAAAGGTTAAATCCCTAGTAAATAATACTAATATGTTTCTCCATACCTCTTAAATTTCTCATTGAAAAATGATAAAAAATAATCAGAGAAGAACAAAAATCTTGAAACACAAATGTCAGGTTGTAACTTCAAAGCTAAAAATTTAAATTCTTATGAAAATAAATTTGAATATCTGTTAGCTCATAATTAGGTATCCTGTTCATTGAAGAACATGAGGTCATTTAATTTAATCTTTTTAAAATGTAGGGATTTTTCATGGAAAAATCTGTAGGGAATAGGTGGAATTCTATTTCTGTGGGCAGAGAATAGTTGCTTATAATGAAAAGGTAGCTCAAACAAAAGGTACTAAATACTTGTCAAGTGCATGCTATATTACACAAAAGTGTAAAAAGAAGTCAGGTGTCCTTACGTACTCCAGTTAGGGAGTTTCAATTAATTGCCATTCATTCAGATCCTCTTTTTTCTCTTTATCTCTTTATTAGGTATCTCTGCACCCCTACCTCAAGCTAAATAGACTCTCATCTCTCTGATCACAAGTGCTGACATATGGCTGCACTCATGGAGACTTTTATACAGCCTCTAGTTAAAAGCCTAACATCATCAAGCTAGATGTTCTGAGCTGCAAATTCAGCGACTTGCATCTGGGAGCTCCACAGAACCAATGAATTGTCACATGGAGAGGGGTACAGAGGACAAAGCGGGGAATTTACTCTCAACACAACCCTCAGAATGGCCCAAGGCTAGTGACACAGATGGCTAACTTTTCTATTATTGGCTATTTTGGAAAGATCTAAACATTCCCTGATGCCATGTACTCTTGCACAGTTATCCAAGGAACTCCTAAAAGCTCCTATTGAGAAATTAATTTATTTTTTAGGTATGTACATGCTCCTAAAAGTTCAAAACCCCTTAGGGGAAGGTTACTTGGTAGACAGAAATGACAAATACTTGCTAGTTTGAATTCAGTCATCTGCTTATATTAATTCACAACTACAAAGAACTTTAGATAATATTAATCTTGCTCTATTTTATGGGAGAGGGAACTTAGCGTAAGGTTTGCCCAAGTCTATATGGTTGGTTTCTCTTTGAAAGTCAAGGTTAGAATCTAGTTTAGGTTGAGTATTATTTCTACTTGGAAAAAGTATTTCCTTTTTCAGTAATTCAATTTGACCAGTCTACTAAAGAAACTAAATTTTATCGTATTGGATGTGTCTGTGTCAGTTTTTTACTTCTACTAAAACAAATTACGACAAATGGTATTGCTTAAATTTATTTTCTTACAGTCTGGAGGTCAGAGTATGATATGACTAAAATCAAGACCTGTTCTTGTCAGAGGTACTAGGAAGAATCAATTTCCTTGACATTTCCAGTTTTAAAGACTGCCAACCATTTGTCTGTCCAACAGTCCCTTCTACCTAAAAAGTCAGTTATAGGGAGTTGAGTCCTTTACATCAAAACACCCTAGTCTCACTTCCACTCTCACACCTCCCTCATCCAATTAAGACTATATTGATCACAATTGATCTACCTATCAATATCTGCAATATTGATTCCCTTTTGTTATATAACTAAACATATCCACAGATTCTGAGATCTAGTTCTTCAAAAAACTTTGGGATTTTATTATTCTCTTTCAAAGGAAATGATTGCTAAAATGTGTCTTAGAGATAGAATGACACTTATCAAGTGCAAGGTGGGTTGTCTAGAGGGTATTTTCCTTGATTTCAGCTGCAATTGCTGATTCGGTTCCTCTTTCATCCTTTGAAAATTTCCCTATCACTTTAACTAGGCTAATGTTCTTTTATTGTACTTCCTAAATATAGACATTTCTCAAGACTAATTTCAGGATATCTCTTAAGCTAAATCTCTTGGATAATTTATCTACTGTCCTTCTATACCCTAAACTAGCCAATAATCAAATCTTATTTATATTACTGCTCATTACTCACATTTTCTTTTTTCAATCCATTAGAATCTGATTCTTTGCTGTTTGAAGAGAAAAATTAGTATCTCTATTTGTTCATGCAGAAATAAAAAGAAATAATTGTTTTGGTGACTTCTGATAACTCAAAATTACAAGAGAGTCACATAGTGTAGAATAGAGTTTAGTTCTGCAACTTGCAATTCATGTTTTCTGCAAAGCATAACTGAACAACAAGTAAACAATTCGATATGAATTAAACATCCTTCTTTGAATTGAAATAAGTTTTTCTCTTCAGCATCAACACCTTCACCACAGGATATACTGATAACTGAAAAGAAAGCCTTGTGTTAAAGCTGTGTCATGCTAACACTTTCGCTAGCAAATTAACTTCTTATTGGAGAGATATTTAACTTGAAAAGAATCTGAGAAGTTACAACAGTAGGAAGATATGATGCAATCTTCATCTTTTTTATTAATGAAAGCTTTACTACCTTTAAGATCTGAAAAGGCAAGACCTCTGCTGTATAAAAGAAATCATAGTTATCTGGAAGATATATTCACAAGCAGTTAGCAAATATTGCATTGGCCTTTACATATTACTATGTCAAATAATTGCAGTGATAAGATGAAAGAATTGATGGGCTGTATAAGTTGAAAATAATATAGACTATTAAATTAATATATCATTAGACTTAAAATACATAAACACAATTTTACATGTTGAAACTTAAATTGAATAAATGTAAATCTCAATAAAGAATATATGATGGAAAGAAATGGCAATATTTTAGCCACAATTCAATGAATATGAAAATTTTGCTCATAAAAATGATTAAAGATGCTGCACTTTTTTAACAGGAAACTCATGTGTAACCTGATATTGAATTTGAAAAGACCTTATTAATGTAACATTTTTCCACTGAGAAGAAGTAAAGGCTTTTGATCTCACTCTGAAAGACCACAGTAGTTTTTAAACATTGCATTTTAGTGTACAAAGTAGTATGCTCCAATGTGTAAGCAGATAGATAGGCAACTCATTCTTGAAGTGTATTTTTCTTTACCTGTCATTGCTAGACCACCATTTAAACTGCTTTAAATGAACAGGGTAATTCCTGCATTCTACTTTGGTGTTTCAATAAATAATTAAGGCCTGGTTGAACTATGAAGATTATGTTAGTATGAAAAAATGATTTGAAATGGACATACTCCGTTGAAACTATTATTCATTGATAATACTCATAAAGTGTCTTTGTTCTAGTTTCTGTGCTAGGTTCCAGAAATCCAAAGATAGATAAAATTCTGTGCAGTAGAAAATATATGCACAGATAATTATTAAGTAGTAGAAAACTATCACTATGGATAGATGTAACCTGAATTTTAAAAAGAAACACCTTGTAGAAATGATCTAGGTAAAGTGTAGGATAAGAGTATTCCTAATGTAGAGAACTTCACATGAGAGCCATGAAGATATAAAGAGCATCGTGGACGTGGAGCAGTTCAGGGCATTAAAGCATAAAGTTTATGGTAGGGAAGAGGCAAGACATGTCTGAGGCACTGGAAGGGCCTAGGTCAGGACAAATCAGTGGTAGTGTACTAAGGTTTGAACTTCAGTCTATAAAATTTAGAGTCAATGATGAATTTGAAGTGATGGTTTCTGTTTTAAATAGGGCACGCTGGCAGTGGTATAAAGAATAGATTTGCAAGCATAAGATTAGATGTAGGGAGAGCAGGTATGTAAGAGAATGTTGAAATCTCCTAAGAAAGGGATATTTTGCACCCAGACAAGGACAGTGACAGCAGTGATGAAGAGATGGGAAAAGATTAAAGACATATGAAAATAGGTTAGCCTATTTATCATTATAGAAAAGCAATAATGGATCAGACCGATTCTTTTAACATATTATTTTAATACTAGGGCTAGTATCTTAAGTTATAAGAATTAAGGAAATTCATCAAGATTCCTAGGTTTTTGAAAAGGTAAAGATGTATCATACTTAGTTATCTAATTCTTGAATTATGGCTAAATTCTTGAATATGGCTAATTCTTGAATATGGCTAATTCTTGAATTATAGCTTATTCATGTGGTACATGTTTATTCAGGGCCTCCCCCTATCATCATCTAAACTGATAAAATCCACACCAGAAACAATCAGAAAAATTACCTCCATTTTATGATCAAATAGCAATGATTAATCATGTGTTACATTATGAAAAGAATTTCAACCTTTGGCTACACAGAAATAGGGAAAAATCTATGTTTTATTGACCTGATCCTTGACCCAGGGATCATATACATGATGATACATTCTCCTTTATTAATGTAAATTTTAAAAGATTAGATGTATTATATTAGAAATATCTGATTAGAAATATCTGATGAGACAACATTCCAAACACTTTCAAAAATATAATACCTCTAGATTTCACATGTTACTGTGCTTCCAAATACTACTCTTTTCATATATATTTTACAACAGTTTCCCCTGCTAAATTAGCCACGTACAAATTTTAGGGCATGACTTATGACATGATTTGTTACGTACATGATGTTTGTAGTTTATCTTTACTATTATTCCCTTTTAACTAAAGGGCGTTATGTATAGGGCTGGCACATATGCGGTGGCACATAGGAACAAAAGACTTTTAAATTTCTAGGTTATGATTTTAATTCTTTCAAAATTATCACAGTTTCACTATACTAGATGATACTCAAGTGACCTAGAAGAGTTGATCTGCTTCCCTATGCACTTAAAATAGGACTGTAAGTTAGTGCTGGGGAACATCTGACATTTAATATTTGCTTAATTACAACAAAGAGTGCACCTTATATTTGTTGCTTACTTTGCTAAATATTCTTAGAATGTATGGTCTCAAAGGAATGAGTACCATCCAAGGAGATCATTAAACTAACCTGAGAGATAAATACACATAAGGAATTGGAAATACAGTCTATACAACTGCACCTTTGGTAAGTCTTTCAGTGAAAGGTGAGATTGGCTTAAGGTCTTGGTATTCTCCAGGCCAAGAAGATAGTTATGGATATCAGATTGAAATTTGAATTGTGGTCCAGAAATAGTTGTGATTATTTACAGTTTTCTTTGTTAAATAGGCCATGCTACTTTTTTTTTGGCCACCTTACTTTGTTTCGTAAAAATTGTCTTAGTACGAATTTTAACATTTTTTTTTTCTGAACTAGTTTAAATTGTTACTATACTAGTGTTTCAGAACAACTGAAATAAGACATTTCTCTCAGGGAATGGGAAATAGTAATTTGAACACTACCATAAGCATGAATAACGATGCCTGCAGTATCAACCAGCAAGTGCAGTATCACTATAAATCTACCACAAGAGTGAAGTTTCATCTGAATGAGTTTCTTAAGGAAAATCTGGCAGAATCATTCTGAAGCATTTTTAACCTGAAAAATAACCATGTACTTGTTAATTTCATAGTCACTAAAGGGCCACATTAAAGAGATTTGCTATAGTTGAGGGATTTTCCAAGGTTATGATATTGCCCATCAAACATCAAAACATGAGAAGCACAAGAATCTGAAAAATAATTCAGTAATCTTGTTTTTTGCATTCAGTAGTAGGTCCCTGGGTATAGCAGGATGTCCTTGACACTGTTCTATAATTTGTTTCTGCTGCTGTAGGCATTTGTTGTATACTGTTTTTTTCCTTATAGACATGTAGTCATACACAGTGCCATGGAATAATAAGCACACAAACGTCTTTGATCTTGTTTACAGTAAAAATAAAGAAAATGTAGAATTTACCATTAGAATGAATGTTTATTGTTTTCTAGTATTTTCAATAATTGAATGTGATTGTTTTAAAAGTTAATGTGAAATAAATATGGAACAAAAATATTTTGACATGACTAGTGTTTGATTTGCTTGAAATTAAATTATTGGCTTTAAAATAAAATGGGTTGTGAAATTCTACTTTATTAGTTCTTTGTAGAAGTATGTCTCCATTTTAATAAGTAAATCAATCTAAGTAAATCTTGGAATTTTAGCACCTTGAAAACCAAAAACCAAAAAAAAATTACAGTCTAAAGTCTACAGTTTCATGTTTGACTCTATAATAATTGTTTGATAGACCCAGTAAAATAAATACAGTGCAGCAAAACAATACATTTTTATTATGAAAATATATTTGAGTGATTCACTATTTGAAGAAAACATAAAATATGAAAATAGATGTCATCAAATTGAATTTTTAAAATATTTATATTTAAAGAAATATTGTTAGGTATTTTTGTGTTCCATGGCCATAGACTGATATTAGTATAGACACAGTCTCAACTGGAGTCTGGAAATTTGCACTTAACACAGTGCTTACAAAATTCTATATTTGATTAATCAAGTCTTGCTGAGTCAGTTATTCATAAATTAAAATGAAATTCTTATATTAAAAAGATTGTTAATGACTTAAGACAATGCCATTTGAGTATCCTCTATATACCTTGTGACTGTCACATAGTAAGATCTCTAGAGACACTTACTGAGTAAATGGATGAATTTACAGTTAAATACCCTAAAGAATTTATAATTCTATGTACAGTACCTCATCAGCTATGCAAAGTGCTTTGGCATGTTACACATTTAAAATGAAAACAGAATCTTGAAAATTATTTTACATAATAAATTCATTCATTTTTGATCTATAATTCAAATAACATAAATTTTACAAGGATAACATGTTTAATCTTGCAATGTACAAATAGTTATAAATTTTGACAGCCATGCTGTCTTCCCCACATATACATCAGGAAATATTAATTTATTGTTAAAATGAATTTTCCAAAGCTGGATATAATTTTCCACCAAACAGAACAATTCTTAAATATACTCTGGTAAGACAGTTTATAGGAAATATATTCTTACATGGTTTAACTGTTTCTAAGATTCATGTTTCTAACAATAAGAAATTTTTAATGACAAAACAAAGTGAATTTATTAAAAATAATATATGAAATAAGTTAATGTATTATCAAAATTGTTATTTACTATCATTTTGAGTATTTAATTATTGTTTTCCTTACCAAGTTTTGTTTCTTGGACAATATAGTTATTGTAAATGTTAACATACCAAAAAGAGACCACTCAAGGTGAAGGCAAAATAATTATACAACTTTAAACTTATCTGTAAATAAAAGTAACATGGAAGTCAGAAAAAAAACTAGGAGGGTATCAACCTCAACCTGAGGTCAATTAGACTATAAGTGAACCTCCTGAGTTTTGGTTTCATTGCTCCCTAACAAAGAGGTTGAGAAAACCTGTTTATTTGTTCTGGAAAATCACTTGCAGATAATGCTTTGATTACTGTTACTAATATCACTGCATCTGTTATTATTATTATTAACAAAAAATGTAAGAACTTAAAAAGGTTTCTAGCAGAAAACATAGCTTTATCACCCCCACTGCCCTGGTGTGATGGATATCATTTTTGAGGAAGAAATTAGTGTCTATGGATGACTTTTCATCACAATATTTTTTTTCTCACTGATTTTTTTTTTACTCATGACAGCACAGAAAGAAAAATGTAGAGTGAATGGAGAACATATTTTTCAGAACAGTAATAGTTTAACTCTATCTATAATAGACATTTTTTCAAATTAAAAATATCATTTGCAATTTAATCTAACACTTTCAGAAATATGAAACATAAAATTAATAATTTTAAGTTATATAACTTATAAAGTAATTTGCAAGGATTTTAAAATGAAGACAAAACATAAGTGATTTAATCCTGATTGCTTAAGAAAGTAGTCGGTAAACCTTGAGTAGTAAGAGAGAACATAGTGGGATAGGCTCCTACTGAAAATGCACTTTTTCATATATTTCATCTTTAATTAATGACTTTTCCTAAAGTATTTTCTGAAAATTTTATTGTGCATGTTTTCTTATAATACTAAATTTATCCACATAACATTATCATTCACAGATCTTCCAAGCTTAAGTCAAAAATAAAATGTCTTCCTATATCCTAAAATTTTATCCATTAGCACTTTATTACACTGACAAATAATCAATATCACTTTCTCCTATGTCAGTACTTTAGAATCCTCAAAATAACTGTTGTTTCAAGGTATATCAGCAAAAAAAAGCATATGGCATCTATGCTTTGACATTTTATCTTGGGAAATTCTGCTAAGGCCTTATAATGTAACCCTCAAACTTTAATTTCTTGAGGTTGTAACAGAAAACATATATTTTACCCTCTGATAAGCTGGTACCTATGTTCTGTATCTTAAACCTTCCATATTACTAGATTTAAAAGTTGAAATAGACCCTACTGGGTGTTTACATTAGTTCAAAACTTTTAAAATATATTTTGTATTTTGAAAAACAGCTTGGTTTTTCTAGGGGTTGGACAAGTCCACTTCCTGGTCTTTTGATATACATCATTCTCACAATGTGTTATCTCATTATCCTTTTGATTTGCAATTCTGTATGGGTAAGTGATAATAAGCATATTTTCATGTGTCGATTAACCATTTGTAGGTTTAATTTGGAGAAGTATCTAGCTTTTCTGTCAATTTTTTTTTTTTTGGATTGGGTTATTTGTCTTATTTTGGTTGAGGTGATAGAGTTTTTGTAAATCTTGTATACCCATGCCTTGTCATGCCTTGTCATATTTAAGTTTTGCAACTATTTTCAATTATTTTCTCCCATTGAATAGGGTGACTTTTTGCTTAAATGATACAATTGTTTGTTGTTTGTTTTTTGCTATGCAGTAGCTTTTTAGTCTGATGTAGTCTTATTTGTTTATATTTACTTTCACATTCCTTATTATTGGAGTCAAATAGCGAAACATCACTGAAGTTTGTTTCCTTGTGTTCTGTTTGTGTTTTCTTCCATGTATTTAATTAGTTGAGGGCATGATTCATGAAAGAAAGGTATATATACAGCAAAAAAGAGATCCCACAGTGAAAGGAGAGGAAGGAAACCCTTGATCATTATGAAGTAGCATGTGGAGATCATTGCTGTGTACAAAAGCAAATCAATTCCATGATTAAATAATTTTCAAAGAAAGGGAATGAAGGATTTGTTATCTATCATGTAAATGAAAGTCATTGGAATTATTATCTCATGAATTCTATCTTAAATTGAACCATAAGACAGAAAACAACCGTGTTCCTAAACTGATGTCACTCTAAGTCTTACTGCCTTACTATTAAACAATATCCCTGCAGGAGAGTTCTGTAGTCTCCAGGGTACAATACAGAAGAGAACACAATTTTGTCAATTAAAGGAGCTAAAGGGACAGTGCAAAGTGAAATAATTTGGAAGGAGAAAGAAATGGTGTCTCAAGTGTGTCTCTCTTTATATAAAGATATTATATATATATACATACACACATATACACACATATAAAGTATATTAATACAAAATATTAGGACATAAAGGAATATAAAGTACCTAAACTAAGATTCGGATAAAGACAATCTTAAGAACTAATCTCTGAAAGCTGACTACAGAACTGAAGCACCCAAAAGGGTAGAGGGGAGAAGAGTAGTAAAAACAAAGAGGGAAAGAAATATAATGAACTATGATGGGGACCATGGGTGATTTGGTGGCTGGTGCACTACAGCAGTGATACCTGATAGGGATATGTTAATATTTCCTCAATTAAAATTATTTTTAAAATGTAAAAAATAAAATTTGAAGCTGTGATTTTTCACACTTAATACATTTTTAAAGATGCTAATGTAAGAAATAAAATTCAAAACTTTGTGATATTTTCCACTCTTAAAATATCATATATATTCATACAAGCTTATATATGCACGAATTTTTCCTGAGAGGATATTTAACATGCTGAGAAGGCTTCTAATTCTGGAAAGGGAAACTGAAATTTTGACTTTAGACAGAAAATTAAGTATTGCTTGTACTCTTGCCTTTCTTGAAGTTTGCACCACATGTACGTATTTCCTATTAAAAAAAACTCAACAAAGTATGTTTATTAAAACAAAAATGTCTTGATATGTCTTGATATGGAATGATCTTAAGGAACATTTTTAAGAGAAAAAGGCAAAGTGCAGAACATGATTCAGAATGAGCCATGGTTTTGTTAAGAAAAGCACATATTCATACTTATATGCATTAAGACAACATTTATACATTTATGCACATATTTTTATACATATAAATATATTTATGCAGTCTGTTTCTTGTTCCTGTAAGGAATGTCCAGAATGACATTCAAAATGATTTTCAAAAATCGGTAAAGACTAGTTACCTTGCAGAAAAGATCAAGTACATGTGAACTGAATGTAGAAGTTGCATGTTTTATTGTAAACCTTTTCATGCCCTTTGCTTTATACCATACGGCTATGTTACTAAATCAAAAATTATTAAGATCAAAGTAAAAAGATGCTGCTAAAATGGTAGAATTATATCAAATTGTGATTATTCCAGTTTAATTAATCTTTATTAATAATTTATATTAAAACATAACAACGGTATAATTTTCTATTCCATGTAACACAATATTTTGTTTTGTTTTGCTGTGAAGTTAGAGATAACATCTGGAATAGTGCTTGACATTGGTTGGATACCAACCAGAGGATTGTAGAATGAATAATAGAATGGAAATCACCTTAATCATTACTAGATCTCTAATGAGAGTCTGAAAAATTGAGGCAGAGTTTAACCTTAGACTTTTAATATGCAATTGTGCTCTGAATGCTACTGCTGCATATATCAAAGTATTCACCCCATTTGAAAAGTCTGGAAAGCCCGGTTCTCATTTCACTAAGAAACTGCAATTTATATGTCACTTTGCCTCTCCCACACTACATGTAAGGATACATATTTAGTCAAGAACTTGTGATTAAATGTCAGATACCTTCAGTCCAATTAACATCCTTATCTCCAGAGAATAAAGACAAGTTGCTTCATGTTGTTTAATTTACAACTTGAAGATTTCAGATTCTGTAAAAAATATCTACAATTTGCTAAAAGAAAATCTGATTTATTTCTTAGTGTTGCAAAATTTTTCTAGCATATTTATAACAGATTTCTCCTCGTGATTCAAATCTAAAGAAAAGGACAAAAAAAAAAAAACAAAAAAACCCACAACAACTTAACAGATTTGACTGCACGGAAGTTTTTGAAAGTACTAAAAAACTATTTTTAACTGATTAGTGAATAAAAAAAATACATTGAAGAAATATATAAAACCTAATTAAATGTTCATCTGCTCTATGACTATTTTTCCATGGATGACATTTGTGAGAATAATTAATTTTCATTTCAAGTACAAAAAACTTCACAAAAAGTTCTGAAAACTGTTTTTAAAAGTTATAGTCTGAGAGGGAAATGATCTAAAATCAAGTCCTGTTCCTAATTCTGTAATTAAAATCTTTGTATATTTGATATTAAACTATTTCAGTTTTTCTGTGCATTTTGGTAGAGAAGAAATTCATATTATCAATTTCCCCAAACTAACATTAAAATAGAAGAAATACATATGCATATTTATTCATTGTCAACAGCTACTTAAAGTTAAGCATATATGGGCACTACATTAGTGTTTGAGGTTTTAAAATACAGATTATATATTAATGGTTCTTGAGTACAAATGGCTTCATACCTATGTATCTAAATGAATATAAACAACAGTTTAAACTGATTTTTTTAAATTATATAAACTAAACTGTGTGTTTAAAACAGTTAAAGGAAAACCTCCTTGGAGGAAAATGACTATTATTTTAATGCATCTTTCCTATCTACACTGATAAAGTCAAATCCTTTCTGTAGTCCAACTATTTTCCAGTTTATCATTTAGTATTTTTTGAGTCCCTGCGAGGCAAAAAGAAATGTTCCAGGCATTGGTGATACAGCAATGAACAAAACAAGCAGAAATTGCCATCTGCATATAATCTGGACTACATGGATCTGCAAAGCACAGGATGATTAAAGGACATTCAGTTCAAATTCTTTCACTGGATCAGCTCACACTATGACCAACACTCAGGGAAGAATGAGTAAAATGGTCAACATGCTTTCTTAATATGGACTATTAGTAAGCTGGAGATTATGATTATGATTAAACCATTTCCATGATTACTAAACCAAAACGTCCCCCCCTCACATCATGCTGTGTGACTCAATTCCCAACTTTCAAAATGACTGACTTCTTGGAATCTCTGTATCTAAAGCAGTTTTTCTCAATCCCCATACTCATCCCATCTCTCCTTCCACCCAGGTGCCTTTTTCATTACAAGCCCTGTATGTTTCCTTCTGAGATTTTTTTTTTTTCACAATCTATATCTATGCTACTTACCTTGAATTTCTGGTTAATCTCCATCTACCACCAGAGAAGACAAATTCTGTAGAAGCAAGGTTATTGATGGTGTTCACATTGTCAAACACAGTCCCTTGCTCAGCAAATGCTGAACTAAGGACCCTATGAACAATTTAAGAGATAAGCCAAATAAAGGGTGACAAAGTTTTTAAGTAATGATTCAGAAAACTGTTGACTTGGCATAAAGGTTAATGTTAGTGTGCCGGCATTGTCCTTAACATAGAAACATCTTTTGAACACAGAGCTCTGTTTCCGCTTAAGACCCAACCTAATTGCTTATCCTATATTTTATTTATGTGAGGTCCTATCTCTATCTCCTCTCTTTAGCTAACCTAGATAAATGTATTTCAGAATCACCAATCTACTAGAAATATCTTATTTATTCTCAAGTAGCCCCTTTAGAGATTTGTGTTACAATATCTGAGATATAGGGTAATTTTAAAAGTTCTTCTCCTAAGAGAACTGACATATTTTTCATAATAGTATTAAACTGTTAAGGAATGAAAAGATTCTAGTTATGTGAATAAAACTTACCCTAGTCTAATAGCTCCAAATCAATTCATACTATGGTGATTATTGTGTACGTGATCTGGAAACATCAGAATAATTCCTGATGGTAATTTATATTAAATCATAAAACTATAATATCCAAATTGGGTTGAAATCATCAACAAAAGGAAGTAATTTAATGAAATCGGAAAAGCTTTTCAGCTACCTTGAATATCAAGCTCAATTGAGTTATTATGATCTGACTGGCAGTTCCAGTTATGAGGCTTAAACTCTAAGGAATTTAGAGATTTATTATTTTAGAGATTACCTATTCTCTCAGTGGCCTCACAGAAGCTGAAGATTCTCCATTTTAGAGATAACAGGTTTTAATTTTTATATTTGGATACTAGAAATAAGTATTTTATCAAGTGTTCTGCACTCTGATGGAAATTTTAGCACCTATTGTACTGAAGTCTAAACATTTCACTCATAAAACACTGATGGTATGTTTCGATTTATATGTTTTTTAGGGAAATTTGCCATGAACATATTTCTTTTGGACTCTGTAGGATTTGTAAGAACTGTGATTTGCATATAATTTCAGAGATTAATTTTTATAAGCTGTTAGCATAGGTAAACAAGACTGAGTTACCAGTTTGTTTTTTTCCCATGACTTACAGGCTTTTCATAAATAACTGAAAACAAGGCTTTTGATTGAAAAGTTTTATCTCTGGAGACCTGGTATAAAGCATACATGATGAATGACAAGTTGTTGGATGCAGTAGTTTTAGGTAGGCACAGGTATGACTACCGTGACTGAATGGAATGAAACTTCTTCCTAGTGTTCTGGGCTCAAACTGGGTGGCAAACATGTCTTCTTCTCTCTGGCAGGAAATGAAGCATTGGCTTCATCACCTCCACAAGATACAGCAAAATGCTTGCATTGCTCTTCTGTGTTGTCTTTTAGATGGTTCCTACCTATCCCAGGTCAATATTTTCACTTGGGTTTTGGATTTAACCCCCTCTCACCTTCTAAGAATATTATGTTTATTTTTAATTTAATTTTAACTTTATATTATGGATAGCAAGAGAGTGGTAACTGTAAAACCTTATTATTTCATTTTATGTGCTTTTCTATTTTTCTTTCCAGCAATATTGCTTTACATCATTGTTTATGTTTTAGATATACGGGTTCTCCCCTTCAGGTATTGTTACCACACTGCATCTCTCACCAATGCACTCATATTCCTCCACCATGCCTCACTGTGCTCCCTGCCCACATTGCTCCCCATTCCTCCATCTATAGCTACCACTAGCCCTGTGGTAACCTCAGTTATTATTCACTCCCTCTCCCACCAGATGTTTAGCTGTGATTATACTTTCATTGGAAAATCTTAAGAAAAACTGGAAAATAAGTCAAAATTATGCTATAGAATGGTCTTTTTCTCAGAATGCTCTCAGGGATTTTTTTTTCCTATCTTCACATTGTGGTGAAACTGTTCATCTCAGAGTTCAAACTGAATCAGAGGTTACAGGAATTTTGTTGAGTTGTCCCCAAGTACAGACATTAAATCTACAGAGGTGGTGTCCAGATGAAGATTTCATAGCAACTGTTAGTAGGAAATCTGGGTACAGTGAAAGAGAGTTAAGAGAAAGTGAATGGCTTTTATTTTGTGGATATATTACAAAGCCTATAATTGTCTTTTTTTCCCTTTTATAGTTTCGTAGCTCTATCAGCAGCTTTCTTGGGTTAGTTCTTGGTTTGGCTTTAACTGATTCTTAGCTTGGTTTCTCTATATTCCACAGATGACACCTTTTGGTATTTGTCTTTTTCCTTCTGACTTATTTTGCTTAGCCTACTCCCCCCCTCCAGCTCTATCCATATTGTTGCAAATGCAAGTGTTTCTTTTTGAATAGTTGAGTAGTGTTCAAGTGTGTATACAGACCACATCTTCCTCATCCACTCATCTATGTTTGGGTACTTGGTGGTTTTCATAATTAATATGTTGCAAATAGTGCTGTAATGAACATGTGAGTGCATGTTTTCTTTTGAATTATTATTATTTTATACTTTCAAATAGATTACTAGAAGTAGAACTGCTGGATTGTATGGCAGATTCATATTTAGCCTTTTGAGAAATCTCCACACTGTTTGCCATATAGACTGAACCAGTCTGTATTCCCACCAACAGTGTAAATGGGTTCCTTTTTTCTCCACATTCCATTTTCTCTATTTCATTCATTTTCCTTCTAAATATATACCTTCAAACTTGAAAAATGCATTGATATATAATGTTTATTAAATACTTATTAAGTGTCAGAGATTGTTCCAGAGCACCTTAAATTTAAAACCTACTGACTTTCTCAGTGAACCTCCGATTTAAAGTATTGTTATAATCAACTGATAGTAACTTGTCAAACTTAAGACTTAGATGCTTAAAATACATTTCCCCAAGTCAAATAGCTGAGAGAGAGAGCTAATACATCATTGATAGAGGGCAGAGTTCAACTCAAATCTATCTAGCACTTGAGCAAAAGTTGACATCTGGTATTTGTCAGCCTTCATAAAATCGAGACCATCTCATTCTTCTAACAGGGAGAGCATTCCTTCAGCATTCTTCCCCACTCACTTCTGTATTTTTTCTTTCAAATTTAGAAAAAATTCAGAATTTCTAATATTGTATTTAAATGTTGATCTAAATGCTCTAAACGACCTATCCATTGTCTCTCTATATTAATTTCTCAAGTTTGTCAAAATAAATCACTTTGAATGAGGTGATTTAAGACTATATAAATTATTTTGTTAAATTTCTGGAAGTCAGCAGTCCAACATCAAGGTGTCAACAGGTATTGTCTACTTCCTGGAGACTCAGGAGAGAAACCTTCCTTGTTTCTGCCAATTTCTGGGGAGTTTCAACATTCTTTGATTTCCTTAGCTTGTAGTCATATTACTCAAATCTCTACCATTGTCTTTATATTGTCTTCTGTCTCTTGTAAACATTTGTCCTTGGACTTAGTGTTTCCCTGAGTGATTCAGAATGACTTCATTCCTAGCTTTGTTTTTGGAGGAAAAAAAAAAAAAACCACAAAACTTTTGGTTTTTGTTACTGTTTTGTTTTTTTTCTCAAACAAAACACCCAGAAATTAAAGAGATTTAAACATGAACATATTCTTTTGGGAGCCAATAATTAACTATTCCACTTTTCAATATCCTATTGTATGTTTAGCCTTTTCAACCATTAGGAGCAAAGTAAGTTGTTTCCCTTTCAACATTTACAGAACAGAAAAGCTCACTCTACCTCAGAATCTTTGCACTAGCCTTACATCTGCTCAAAATGATCTTTCGCAGAAATATAAAGGTAAGTTATTCCTCATCATTCAGATCCACACATTTAGGGAACTTCATCCTTCCAACTAGAATTAATGATCCTGTTGCACCTTTAAATCATTTTGTTTAAATTTTCTATAAATAATTCACCTTAATCAGATATATTTACTACCTAAATTAGTATTTGTTAATTAGTATAGTAAATTAGTATAGTATTAGTATAGTAAATTAGTATTTGTTAATTCATTTATTTTTTCATTATTTATTCATTCTCTAAAGCAAAAGTTTAATATTGTAATCTTACATATGTGAGAAAATTGTGATACCAGACACTCAAATTGAAATTTTTGAATGAATTAGTACATTTCTAAGTTAATGAATGCTGTGTTTTATGTGGAAGGAGGGCAGGACTGTACTCCACACCGTTAGCAGAATAACAACATTGCATTCAAATAGTGCATTATCACAGTGTAGAAATCTAGTGAGGATGCTTTAACCTCTGTATCTCTGAAAAAGTGATTTGAAGAGTACTTTTCCTTTGTGACAGTGCAGGGTAGTATGGGGATGATTACCTTTCTACATCAGGGTATTTTTGAGAGAAAATTAATGTAAAGCAGAGTTCCAAAGATTGTTTCCCTTCATTTTCATCTTTTCCAGATGAACAGAAGAGAAATAATGGGACTTAATATGAAGGTAGAAAAGAAATGTTCACCTCCCAGTTAAATCATTAGGGATATAATTATATATGAACTGAATGTCTTTTTTAAAGTAGGTTTTTGAACTACTGCTAGTTTCTCTCCCAAGGCCCTCCCTTCTGTCAAATGCAGCAAATCTTAGACTTCTGTGTTAAGTTCCCAAGTAAACCAAGAGTATGTCCTTTCTTCAAAGAGCCAAGAACTGTGGTTTGTACAAAGTAACTGACCCAACACAATGTACTTATCATTTCCAAACAACTTACACATTGAGAATACATAATCGCACGGGTTAATACAAATGAATAATCAGTTTCTGGAAAGTAACCACCTGATCCATTCTAGAAAGTTTAACCAGTGCTTAGGGATATGCTCGAGATGGGTGACAGGATGTGCTAATACAACCATCAAAGTATTCACTCAAAACTCTTAAGCTTTTATTTGAGAAAAGATATTTGATAAATTTAATGAACACATATAGAAAAAAATCTCTATTAATTGCAGTTTTCATCTGTGTGTGCATGGCTGTGGCTATGAACTTGTATCATCATGATTCTTATAGAAACACTAAGAAATGAAGAATTGATAAGATGGACAAGATATAATAGATCTGGAACAGACTATAGTGTTGCTGAACAGAAGGAAGTTTCAAAGAGGGAAACAGGATGCAAGAACCACTTGTAGAATTCTTTGACATTTCAGTGACTATATTGAGAAATTATTCATTATTAATTAATTGATTAATTGAGATTATTGCCCAATTTTGGAACTGTTTTTCCATTCATAACATTATGGAAAATTATTAGATCATTTTGTGAAAAGCTGTGAAGGGAAAAAGACACTGAAAATTTAAGGTGGTTTTCACCTAAAATTAGGTGAGTTTCAAAATAAAAATTAAAAGAATAAAATATAAATATACTACTGCTGAGGAAGTACAAGGTAGCAAGTAGGAACCCAAGAATCATATTGGACATGAAGCAGAGAGAGAGGGTCATGTGAAGAATACTGACACTTGGCTCTCAGCTGAGTTTGTGGGTATTCAGCGATTTGAGTGCCTCTGGGAGTTTATAAGTTTCTGGAACATAGATAAGGTACTAAGTGCAGTAATTAGAGTGCTAAAAAGGTTTTTACACCAAACCAACCTACTTCACACTCCACTTTGACATCTTATGTTGCAGAAAAGAATTAGCATTTAGAAACTGCCATCTCACAGAACTGTGAGAATGCTTTCAGGCACTGGGAAGGAGCAGAAGGAGGTCAACACTGGATTGAATTATAAGCAAGTGTTGTAACCTATGGTGAGAAAAGTCAGAATAAATATTGATGATCTTTATTTTTGAGGTGGATTTGACTGAAATGTGAATATATATGTTTGGTTATTATTTTAGTTTAAGTTACATTCTGTTTAAGTTTATCATGATTTGTTATGACAATTGGTAAACAGCTATATACAATTATTTGGATAATCACTACATTTTTTTAAGGTAGTATGATTTCATCTACCCCCAAATATATCAAATAAGTATGATATAACTAATATTTCAGCATTATGCTTTTACATAAGAAGAATATGTACCAATTAATTATTACCATTCTAGTCAGGAAATAACATGAGGAGCATAACTCCTATGTATCTTTCTAATATTTGGATAAACCCCAATTGGCTTGCTTTTACACAGCAAGAACAGTTAAGAGATAGCAACTTCTATGACTTTCAAATGTTCTAAAGTGATCTTTCACTTCTGGCTTTGCTCCCCGCTCCTCCCACTCCTTTGCCTTGATTTCTTCATGAGGCTATCTTTCTCTCTGTGTGCCAGCTCTGTTTTAAATTTAGTCAGAAAGTACTGAGGGATCCAATTGGGTTTTTGAAAAATGAGCAGAAGGAGGAGAGCATCTTTAAAGGAACAACTCTGTGCTTTTTCATCACTGTAGAATCATGTTTTATCTCCCCCAGTTTGAGTACATGTAATTATTGCCTTTCCTAGGTTCTGTATTTGATGCTTGGACATTCTGGGGTTTTGTTAACCCTGGGGGAACTGTTCTCTAGATAAGTCCATTGCTAGTAAAGCAATTTTGGGTCACCAACCCAAAATTCGTACTCCCAACCACCTCTTTTATTTTCTTTGCCTAATTAACTCAGTGTCAGTTATTAGAAAATGAAGGCACAGCCTCTACTGTTTGCTAAAATTATTCAAAACAGCTCATCTTTAACTTACCCTTCTTTGTTCCTTTTCTTCCATAGAAAACACAGTAATATTCTTGCCTACTTTTTCCCTCAGTCTCTCTGCCTCTAGCCCAATTCAGGTGTTTCTGTGTGTTTCCATGGCACAGTCTGGCCCTCTTCTCAGTGACAGTTATCTTTTTTTCTGTGTCAGCATATCTGAAGAAAAATAAACGCACATTTAAAAATTTTACAGGGTATGTCATATATGCTATTTTTTTTTTTTGCAGCTCTGTGTTTATGTTTAATCTACTGGTATTTGCATAGAAAAGTGTCTTCTTTGTTTAATTGATGTGAAAATATTTGGTTGTTTTTATTTGGATTGGAGCACCAAAATATTTCTAAATAAAAATGATGTTTCCCCCATCACCATTTAAGATGTGTTTTCTTTTTTAAAACAGAGGCATGCTTTTTAAGTACAACTCAAAGTTATTAAGCAAATATAAGCATACTCATATTTTGAGTATATGTATAGGTTCTATTTAGCTGATTTATGTCTGCACATTTATACATTTATAATTTAGATATATGGATATAGATAAGACATGTAAAGTTTTTATTGTGAGGAATAGCTCTAATATGGTCTAATCACATATAAATGTCATTTATTATAGGGAAATTTGAATCAAACTATTCGAAGAGCAAATAACTGGAAACAAAACAAGGTGCTTTGGTAAATACCGAGCACTTTAGTTTTAGTACTGGAGTGAAAACTCAGTATTTATACCTTCACCAAGCTCTGTGACTGGATGAAATTCCAGTAATTATGGACATGAGACTCTTAGAGACACCTATGACTCTTCAGAAAAATTGTAAATGCAGAGTTGTTAGAGAAATGTTCATCATTACCTGAGAGCAGAGTGACTTTGAATACAGGAAAATCAAGTCAGAACATCATAATCTGGTTTAAGAGCTTAAGTAGAAAAAGAAAACAAAAACTTACATGTAAAATTGATAATATTAACTGTTGACTAACAGCAGTTACTGAAGAAAATTTTTATATGTATTTAAATGCTGAAGTATTTGGAAAAACTGACAAAACGTATATAAGTACATTTTTTTTCTTTCTTTTTTTTTTTTTTTTTGAGACCAAGTCTCACTATTTTTGCCTGTGGAACCACAGGCTCACTTTGCCTGTGGAACTGCAGGCTCATGTTACCTGGGGTACCACAGACTCAAGCGATCCCCAGCCTCAGCCTCCCAGGTAGCTAGGATTACAGGTGCGCGTCACCACACCCAGCTATTTTTTTGGAACTAAGTCCTGCTATGTGCCCCTGGTGGGACTTGAACTGCGATCCCTAGCCCCAGTCGCTTCATAGGCTGAAGCTTACAGACACGAGCCACCATGCCCTGCTAAAATTTTCACCAAGGACGAATGTGCTTTCCAACTTTTTTATTACCTTTGAAATATTTATGCATATAAAAATAAAAGAAATGCATCTATACAAAGAAATCAAATGAGACTTGCTATTTTCACTTTATTGCCATGTATTGATTATAAGTCAATCAGTTCTTCAGCTTTAAGAAAATGACAATATCCATAAAATCACAAGAGACAGTCTCTAAATTATATACAATTGAGAGCTGAATGTCTTGAATATTCACTAGATTGTCCTAATCATAGATACAGCATATCATAATCTGAAGAATTCTAGCAACAGAGTTGGAAACATTTTATTGTAATAGAAAGAGTGTGAACTTTGGAGTAGATCTGCTGTTACTCAAACCTAGTTGCTGACACTGAGAAAAAGACACTGGATGGGTAAAACACTCTAAAATTAACATTTACAGTTATAATGACAATAATGAGTTCAGTAAAACAATAATGTTTGTTGAACATTTGTCATGTTGATGTTGTAGGCCAATATTGTTCTTAAGTTTTCTTTGTGTATTCATTTAACTTTCAAAAAATTCAATGAGCTAAATATTATTTTACAAAAGGGAAAAACTAAGGCAAAAAAAAGGAAAGGATTCACAATTAGAATTCTAAGAGGAGACATTACAACTGAAATCACAAAAGTAGAAAGGATTGTAAGAGGATATGATGAACAATTATGTCAACAAATTGAACAACTAGATTAAAAATAGATAAATTCCTAGAGACATATAATTTAATAAAAATATGAGAAATATAAAATCTCAACAGACCAATTGCTATGATGGATATTGAATTAGTAAGAAAAACTATCAATAAATGATATGTGTAACTTAATACTTCAGTGGTGAATACAACATGATGCTTACAAAGTAATATCAATCTTTCTCTAAATTTACCAAAAAATAGGATAGAAGAAACACAGCCACACGAGACAAGCATTACCTTTATATCAAAATTGGTCAAGGACATTTCAATAAAAAAGTAATATTCAGGTCAATATCTCTCTCTCTCTCTCTCTATATATATATATATATATATATTTTTTTTTTGAGACTAGGTCTTGCTAATTTTTTTGCCCATAAAACTGCAGGCTCTTGTTGCCCAGGGTACCATAGACTCAAGCAATCCCCAGCCTCAGCTTCCCAGGTGCCTGGGATTACAGGTGTGGGCCACCACGCCCAGCTATTTTTTTTGGAACCAGGCCTCACTACGGGCCCCAGGTGGGACTTGAATTGTGATCCCTAGCCCCGGCTGCTTCATAGGCTGAAGCTTACACCGTGCCCGGCCCAGGTCAATATTTTTCATGAAAACACATGCAAAACTGCTAAACAGCATTAACAGCATTTAGCAAACCAAACTCAGCAATTTATTTAAAGGGTCATCAGTTGGAAATGCAGCAAGGATACAAAGATGGCTTTATATTTAAAAATCTCTGTAGATGCACAAAAGCATTTGATAAGATCCAATGTTGTGACCAAAACTCTCAAATAACTGGGTGTAGAATGATAGTATCTAAACATACTAATGTACCTATTTGACAAAACAACAGTCAACTTCATGCTCAGAGGTTAAAAAAAAAACAAAAAACACTACAGTTGTTCTAGTAAGAAGAGAAATAAGACAAGGATACTCACTTTCAGTTTTTATTCAGCATATTACTGAATATCTTAGCTAGAGCAATTAAGGAAAAGCAAATAAAAACACCCAAATAGGGTGAAAAAAATTAAGTCTCTATTTGCAGGTAATATAATATTACATATAGAAAAAGTAAAATTAACCAAAAACCGTTAGAACTAATGAATGATTTCAATAAAGCTGCAGAATTCAAAACCAACATACAACATAAATCCCATATCTACTTAACTAATAGTTAATTATCACAAAAATAAGTTAAGGAAATATTCTCACATCTGCTTCAAAAATGATAAACTCTCTAGGAATAATTTAAACAGTGAGGTAAAGCATTTGTAAACTGAAAATTGTAAGATATTACTGGTAAAACAAAACTCTAAGACACAAATAGATGGATAGTTGTGATCATACTTCATAAATCAGAAGAAATAATTGTTAATATACCCACATTACCCAAAACAGTGTACAGTTTCAGTGTTACCCCTATCAAAATTCCAGTAGTAGTTTTTAGTGAAATATAACTAACCTAAGATATGTATTGAACTAGAAATGACACTCCATAGACAAAGTTTTCTTGAGTGGAAATCATAATTTGGAGGTAACGTGCAATATGGTAAAGCTATAGTGATGAAAACATTATAGTGTAGGTATAAAAGGAGACCACAGACCAACTCATGCTTATCTGGTCAGCTGACTTATGAAAAAATTTCCAAGGATAGACAACGGGGAAAGAAATATCTTTTCAGTACATGCTGCTGGGAAAATAGGTCAGCCATGTTAAAAAAAAAAAAAATGAAAGAAAGAAACTTTATCCCTAGCTTACGCCATATACAACAATGAATTGAAGCCTTGAATACAAGACTGAAGCCATAAACAGTGTAGAAGAAAATGTAAGGAATAATTTCCTTGACATCAGTTTTGATAATGATATTTTGGATTTGACAACAAAAGCAAAGGCAGCAGAAGTAGAAAAAAAAGGTAAATGGAAATACATCAAATGAAAGAGTTTTTGCACATCATAAGGATTTGTCAGAAAAAATAAAAAGGTATTCTGTACAATAGGATAAAATAATTGAAAATCATATATCTGATAAGGATTTAATATTTAATACGTTAGAAAGAACTATATCTCAACAGAACAAACAATTCCTTTGAAAAATGGGCAAATAAGTGAATAAGCATTTTTCCCCAAAGAGACATATAGACAGCCAACAGGTACATTAGGAAATGATCAACACCACTAATCAACAGAGAAATGCAAATTAAAACCACACTGAGATAGCACCTGGCATCTGTTAGCAGCTGTTTTCACATAGGCAAGAAAATAAGTGTTGGAGAGGGTGTAGATGAAAGGGAATCCTTACTTAGATACTGTTCTTGGAAAAGTAAATTGGTACAGCCACCATGGAAAATGTTGTTGGGACTCTGCTAAAAATCAAAAACAGAACTATCATATGATCCAGCAATCCTTCTGGGTCTATATCTGAAAAAAAGTAAAATCACTATCTTCAAATATTTTTCTGCATCTCACCATTAGCAACAACACAGACCTGGAGGGCATTATGCAATATGAAATATGTCAGACACAAAAAGACAAATATCATTTGATCACTTACATGTGGGATATAGAGAAACTAACAAACAATCCTGAACTCAAAAATTCAGAACATGGAATGGTGATTGCCAGAGACAGTGTTGGGGGTTGGCCAAAGAGTGAAGGTGGTCAAAGATACACATTTTCAGTTATAAGATAAACAAGTTCTCGGGGTGTCATGTACAGCATCATAGCTAAGAAAACAAAACTGCATTGAATATTGAAAGGTAACGAGAGTGGATGTAAAGAGTTTTTGTTTAGTATTAGTTCATCATTGAAGTTTTTGACAGACTCACTTATGGAGATGCCTGGTTCTGGACTTTTGTTTTTGGAAGAGTTTTGATTTCTGCTTTAATTTCTTTGCTTGTAATTAGTTTTTCTTTTTTTCCCTATTCAGTCTTGAATGACTATATATTTCTAAGAATATCTCTGCCTCTTCTAGATTATTGAACTTTCTGGCATATAAATGGTCATAGTAATCTCTTATTTTCTGAATTTCTGCAGTGTCTGTTGTAACTTCTTTTTTGTTTGTGATCCTATTTGAGTTTTCTCCTTTATTTTCAAGTAACCTAGCCAGAATTTTGTATATTTTTTCAAAGGAACAAATTTTGTCTTCATTAGTCTTTTGGAATATCATTTTCATTTCATTTATTTCTACTCTAATCTTTAATATCTCCCTTCTACTGTTTTTTTGTTATGTTTACTATTTTTTGAAGAACAAAATTTTAAAACCATAAGACTTTATGTTTAAAATATCTCAGTGCTTGGGTAAATTAATGTTTTTACAAAATGAAGTATATAAGTATATAATATACTAAGTACAAGTATATAATATACTAAGTATATAATAAATTACAAATATTGAAATTATAAGAAAACTTACATAAAACAAATCAGCAATATTAATTAAGGTAACTATGTATGTATAAATAAAGTCTTGATAACTGAAAATGTCACCTGCCACCTTGCATTTATCACTAGAATTTGAGGGCTTCCTGTTCATTTGTTATATCATTTTATATGTAGCATAATTTCCTAGCTGTTTATTCCTTAAGGACATAATAGCAATCAAAGCATGACAAGTTTATTCTTTTGTTAAGTACAGCTAGCAGCAATTTCTAACATTTATTGTATTCATTTTCTCTTGCATTAACAGAGGTATTTTAAGACTAACATTTCTACAGAGTTGAAAGTATATTACAAGATTTGAGCTGCATCAGAATAACAAGTACAGTTCTTCCAAAAATTTGTAAGCTCTTTGCCATAGTATTCATCAGATTACAGATGATTTTTACAGAAATCCATGATGCTGTGTAAGTACTATCATCAATGTTAGATAGAAACTAAGGGTCATCATTGTGACTTAAGTGCTTCCCATTCTGTGACCTTGGCTAGTGATTTTTATTTAATCTTTCTAAATGTCATTTTCTCATCTCTAAAGTCAGATAATATGGAAATTATAAATGACAAATGGTTATCATGATGTCTGACAAATTAAGAAATGACAAAGTAATAGTTAATATCACTATAAGAACATGGGCATCTTATGTCTTCTGATTATCCAAAGTGATTTTTTTTTGCCTCATTATTACCACTGTCTTACCAGTCATCAGAAGAGAATGTAATATCAATTTAAGCAAAACAACATGAGAGTTCATGTCACTGCATGATACTAGGTTGGTTAAACAAATGAAAGAACTATGTTTGCTTGATTACCTGTACCCTAGCTCTATACAGATAATACTCTACATTGTTTCTCTGATTTGGTAAGATGGGCCATATTTCAATGTTCATGTTAAAGTCTGGAAAGAAAATTATATCAACATGACCAATTCCCAATTTTTGATCATTTCATTTGGATAGTATTTGTTTTTCTCTTAAGCTTGAAGGAAAAGAAAAACAGTGCATGCAGTTGAGGATTTCAGACAATTTAGAAATCATCACTTCTGGTTAGAAATACACTCATACACACATTACACAAACAACCCCTCCCTCCAGAACAGAAATCATCTAAGTTTTGCCAGATTTTTAACTCTGGGGGATGTTGTTGACATTCTCAGTATGCCACAGTTCATCAGAACATGTTATGTCGTTAGCAAAGACAGATGTCTGCCTGACCTTCTGCACTAAGTGCTGATCCCCACTCTGTACATCTCCTGGCAGCAACTTGATGTTCACATGGAAGTCAATGATCACTCTCAATTCTGTGCCAGAATTTCCTTTATGCAAATACAAAACTGGAGCTTCCAAAATCAGTTACTGGTTTTTGGTTGCCACCAAGACTAACTATTCTATATTTACCCAGCGAAGCAAATTTAAAAAAAGAGAAAAAAGAAAGAAAGAAAAAGAAAAGTTCTTCATGTTTTGAGATTGTTCATGTCCCAGCACAAGAAACAAATATATTATTGAGATGATATTAGAATAATCTAACTGACTCACTGAATTGCTCATAGTCCAATTAGAGTTTGCTCCTTTTATAGAAGTTCTGAAGGAAACTGAGAAAATTAGGGATTTTATACTAGAAAACTGAGAAAATTGGGAATTTTATACAGAAATTTATAATCCTGAATCTACAAAACTATTAATGTCTGCCAGCCAAATTTTCCTATTTTCAAAAAGGCACATGTCTCTTCCTTCACTCTGTAGGCTTCATTCTTAGTGTTTTCTAGTTGCAGACCTTAATCAGTTCACCAAGATGTTTTAAAGTTTCTCCTATGAAATAAATAGAGTCCTTGAGATATTTTCTGTGAAAAAGGCAAGATGAAGGTTGCCAAACATTATTGTCTAGTAGTGAGATAGAGCAAAAGGCACTAAAATTAAGAATAATAATTACTTTTGTCTCAATAATTATCACAACCATAAAATTTTAAAAACGTTTCCTTTTTATATTTGCTTGTGATTGAATTTCACTGTAATGCTGACATTTCAGAACAAAGATGTCATATAATTATAGTCACTGAATAACAGAATCTTGGTGTTAGATTGAGCATGAGATTGAGTAGTGCAATTTATAGATAAAGATACTGAAATTTGAAAAACAATGCAAATTTCTCTTTAGTGAGTGAAAAACTAGTTCTTATACATCACTTTACATTGCAATAATACCACACATATATTGTTATTATTACATCTAAAAACTACATACAATATGCTAAATAATATAATTTCCTTTAATTTTCAAGCAATTATATATGATATAGTATATAACTGCTACTATCTCTATTTCTATACATATGAAAATTTCATTTTCTCTGTTTGCATAGAAAAAGGTTGTGTGTAATATAGATAATCTAAATTCAGAATATGTAAGCATTTTGCTATGTGCATGAATTTGAACCCATGCTTCCTGAGTCTTTATTTCTGTTTGTCTAATAGTTTAAATGAACTGCATGAGATAAGCACACATATATGTAACTTCTATACAATGCCATTGCCATTTACCCAATCTCTTTAGAATTTAAAGACTAAAAGCATTTTAACTAAAAGAAATCTTTTTGACTAAAAACAAATCTTTTACAGTGACCACTGGCAATGTAGTTCAGAATGTGAGGAATTCGTGACTTAGAGGAAGGAATTCAGAACTATTGTGTCCAGATAACCTTAAAGTGAATATCTTTACAAAAAAAAGAAGAAAAATCAGTTTGTCCTTAATACAGAAATCTGGGATAATCCCCAATAAAAAGTTAATATTTTTCAATTAAGGATAAGAGAAAAATTTTAACAAGCAGACAAAAAAACAAAAAAAATGTATAAAGATAGAATTAGAAAAGCCTGGTTTCACATGAGGAATTATGGAGAGCAAGACTGTAAACAGAAATAAGATTTCATGGCAGAGAGATAACACAGATGCACAAGAATGTCAGTATCATTTGACAGTTTCTAATCAACTGGAAGGAAGTTTGAGTTCAACCATTCAATTATAACAATGAGAAGTTGGATGCTGAGATGTAGTTGAAAAGAAACAATAGAGGAAAAAAATAAAATAACGAGTAGGAGAATCTCCTCCTAAAACTGATAATACATCTTTATCCATAAAAAAGTTTATAATGGAAGCTACTATTTTTATTTGAGGCATTATTTAATCCATAATGACTCAAAGGATAAAGATTCAACCTCCTGCTTTTTGAAAACGTAAATGATTTTGTTAAAGAATTGATGTCGCACAATAAAGTTTGTTTTCCTTTCTGAAACTAGAAAATTAGTATCCCATATACTTTTAAAACATTACAAATGACATTTTTTCAAAAGCTATTTTTGTTCAGTTTTATAAACCAATGTTACCTAAATTAAAAAAAAAGTCAATAGATAAGCTTTTTAATGGTTACCTTGTATTCTCTAGGACTCTGTAGCCTCCCAGAGTAGTTATTTTTTTTTCAATTTTGTCAAAATCTTGAAAACTTGGTTAACTGTCACCTTAATGTCGGTAATTCTTCTGGCCATTGAAGTTCTCTTGCTAAGAACATAGATGACTGAACAGATTTGGAAAGGAATTGGAAATCTAAATTTTTCTCTAGTAGTCTGTCAAAAACTTACAGAACTGTGATTTCTTTAAGATAATTTACAATTTTCTGAGCAGATTTCTATATCACATTACTTTTGAACAGTTTGATTTGCTATGACTCAAGAGGGAAACTAACTATCTATCTATCTATCTATCTATCTATCTATCTATCTATCTATCTATCTATCTATCTATCTATCTATCTATCTATCTATCTATCTATCTATCTATCTATCTATCCATCTATCTATCTATCTATCCATCTCTTCATCTATCTATCTATCTATCTATCTATCTATCTATCTATCTATCTATCTATCTATCTATCTATCTATCTATCTATCTATCTATCTATCTATCTATCTATCTATCTATCTATCTATCTATCTATCATCTATCTATCTATCTCTCCATCTATCTATCTGATCTATCAATACAGAAAGAAACAATCTCCTCCTTGCTCAAAATATAGTGACTTTCATAACTAACTTTTGAGGAAAGTGGTTCCAAAAATCACTTCACCATCAACCACAACCCTTTCCAAATCTAACACCATTTTTCTTTAAACTGCTCTTCTGTCCCTTCAATATGGCAAAGTCCTCTTTATTTGTAGACAAGAAAGTGAACTAGAAAGTATTAGCTAAGGTGACCTGATTCTCTTCAAGTAAAGAATTTATTTAGCAACAAACCTGGGCACTGAAATCTTAATTTTGGGGCTACTTCAGTAGGCTGCTATCTTGAGGAAAAGTGAACATTGCTGAAAAGTCCACACAATTTTCAGTTGCATTGATTAGTTCAGTTTGCTTAAATGAGGTTTCTTCTCTGTGATAGGTTATGTTTCTCTTCCCTATCATATTTCTATGTGCCGACACTAAACTTCATAGCTATAAGATATTTCAATGTGTTTCTTGTTACAATTTTAGAAAGCTGTCAGCTGGCCTGACAAGAAGTTAGTATGTGTTAGATATTGATGGGCAGTTTGTATAATTTAGAACTACTTTATGAAATTTAAATTATTGTATTAGAATTCATTCCCACCATTTAGAGATGTGTTGCAAAATATACTGGCATATATTACTGGATACATATCACTTCAGAATCTGATTTGTTCTGTTTGTGTTTTAAAATACTGAGGACATTCTTACCTCTTTCTATGCCATAGTCTATATTTTATTTTAGATTTTTTTCTCACCTTCATTTGAGTGTTTATATATATGTGTGTATAAATATGTTACATGTGTGTCTCAATACATATAAAAATATGATATTCTCCCCATATAAATATATATATATTCATGTACAGTGCATATATTCATATGTAGTGAATATATGCTCATAATTCATGACTATATTTCCATATGTATAATGATCATATGTGTATAATGTATATTTGATACACATTTTGAGAAAAAAATATAGAGCCAAAATATAATATACGTAGTCACTGATTTAAAATATATATCAAAAGGAAAGGATGTCTAAATCTAAACTTCAGAACAAGTCCAAAAACTGGAAAAAAAAAACAAACTTAATTTTCTTCTTTTAACTCCCAGTGAATTAAGGAACCACTGGTGTGTTCAGAGTACTTTCCTTTTCTTTATAGAAGACCTGGTGAAAAACCAAGAAACAAAGATGACAATTCTTTGATTCTATTTAAATGGCTGTCCTGTGGGGAGTAGTGTTCTCCTTACCCAAATCTCCAGAAATCTGTCAGCTTAGAAAACTCCTACAGTTTGACTCCAGAGAAGCAAAACTTTTGAAGACTGCAAGAGTTCTATACTGATATCCTCCTAAGAAAATGATGATTGCAAAAAAGAAGACAAAGGAGGAAGAAGAGAAGGAGCAGCTCTAACTTCCTGATCTTTACCCACTTAATTCTCTTTTCTAACATAGATTTCTCTTAACCCTTTATTCTAAAGCCTTGATTCTTTGTCTGTTGATTAGTTAACACTAAGCATATTATTAAGAACACGGTAAAATCAGACTGGTTGTTAAGTGGTATATTCATGGAAAATATCACAGGAATACAAGATGATGTAGATACTTTAGGGAGAAATATTCCAGTGGATCTCTTTTGTTTCTGCACATTATGCAAGCATAGACTGTCTTTATATTTAAGAGTATCTTTTCAATTATGCTTGAAAATATAGTATGCACAACACTTGTGTAGTGAAAAACCTCAGAATACAAAAAGCATGGCTCCCTCTTGAGTGGGATAAAATAAATTAAAGCAAGATAAAATCAAATTAATTCCCTCTTTAGAGCAAAGATCAAGGTTTCTACTTTGTCCAGTATAAATATTATGTCTTCCAGGTTAGAATTTCCTCAGTGATAGCACAAACTTTCTTTCTTTTTTGAAAAAAGAAAGATCACAGATGGAATTGAGGAAGCAAAGTGATCTCTATTCAGAGAGATAAATTCATTCAAAATTTTCATTGTTATAGACACAACATTGTTTTGCAACATTGTACATGATTTAGGGAAGTAGGTTCACACCTCTTCAGATGAGTGTCACAACACCATACCTTCAACCCAAAACACCCACAGTCCCTTTCATAGCGCATTGGCTCCCAACCTTATCTGTCTCCATGCCAAACTTCCTTCTCCCTCTAGCAGCCTCAGTTCTACAGTCACTTCATGGGCAGTTATAAGAGCTCTTTTGTTTTGTTTCTCTATATGCTGCATGTGAGTGAAAACGTCTGGTACTTGTTCATATCATCCTAATTTATTTCAGTTCCACAGATGTTGTCAAAATAGCAAGAATTCACCTTTTAATTTTCATAGCTGATTGATATTCCATCTATATATATATATTAATATATATGATATTTGCTTAATGCATCCTCTATTGTCAGGCACTTAGAATGTTTCCACATCCAGTTACTATAAATATTTCTACAATCAACATAATAGTACATTTACCTATTTGAATTAGAGTATTTTCTTCCTTTAGGTAGATACGTAGAAGTGGAATTACTTTGTCATAGGTTAGATTTATTTTCAGTGTTTTGATGATCCTTCATATTATTTTTCATTGGAGCTGAACCAGTCTACATCTCCAACAAAACACTAATATATTTTGGTTTGGATTTTTTTTTTTTTTGGAGGGGGTGTTTAGGTAATTATCACTGGAGTCAGGTGGTATCTCATAGTAGTTTTGAATTTTCTCTTATGATGAATGATGTTGACTATTTTTTCATGTGCCTTTGGCCATTTGTATGCCTTCTTTGGAGAAAGTATATATTTAACTCTTTTGCCTACTTTTTGATTGCACTATTTAGTTTCATCCCGTTGAGTCAGATGAGTTCTTTGTAGAACTTTGATACCAGTCTCATGTCAGATGTATGCTACACAAATATCTTCTCCCATTCTGTATGATGCTTTTTCATTTTAACACTAGTTTATTTCCCTGTGAAAAAGTCTTTTAGCTTAATATAGTCCCATTTATTTATTTTTGCTTTTGACTTCTTGATGTTGGAGTTGAGTACCCAAGGGCAAAACTGAAGCCAATGCTGTGGAGTATTTTGCCTGTTTTTTTATGTATTTTTTTGTTTTCAGTCTTACATCAAGTTTTTAATCCATCCACCACTTTGGGGTTTTTTTTTTTTTTTTTTTTTTTTTTTTTTTTTTTTTTTTTTTTTTTTTTTTTTTTTTTTTTTTTTTTTTTTTTTTTTTTTTTTTTTTTTTTGTATGCATGGTATGAGAGGATGGTCTAGATTTATTTTAAATCATTGATCTGTTTAGGTTTTCTATTTATTCCTGGTTCAGTCTTGGAAGGTTCTATGCTTCTATGAATTTATCAGTTTCTTCAAAATTTTCCAATTTGTTGACATAATGATGCTCTTATGAGTCTCTTATGACCCTCTGTATTTTTATAATGTCTCTTTTAACTTCTCTTTCATTTCTGACACAATTTATTAGCTTAATCTCACATTTTTCCCTTAGTGAGTTTAGCTAGAAATCTGTTTTGGTTTTTCAAAGAAGCAATTTTTAGGTTCATAGATTGTTTGAACTGTCTTTTTGGCTTTTATTACATTTATTTCAGTCTCAATTTTCACTTTATTTCCTATGCTGGCTTTTGACTTCAGTTCTTCTTTTTTTATTCCTTAAACTATTAAGATTTTGGAGAGGATTAAATAATATAATATTTTTAAATGATTAAATTCGGTGTTTGTAACATTGTAACATACAGTATAGATTAGCTAGTGTTTAACACTTTTACATGATGAGGCAATTGTGGTTTGGTAAAATTAGTGCTGCATCATTGACAGCAATCTTTCCTATCAAATTAAGAATGACAATTTCTTTTTCCACAATTTTTGCTTTTTGGAAAACTCTGTCAGGTTTCCTCAATCTTTCAAGGTATTTTTCCTACTGTTTCTCAGGTGTTTCTATTAATCTCATCTCAATTTAAAAAAAATACAAATTTATTGGACAGCTTTGGGAATACTTATTATAGAGTTTATGACACTGAGTAGAGCAGAGAGCAAAGTGTTCACACTCTGACCTTAAAATCAATTTTTAATAATTATACCTATAAAGTCAAGGTAAAATAAAACATTTATTCACCCTTGAAAAGTACAGGAACCAAGTGTACTTGAACTGCACATACATATTCAATAACTTTTTTGAAAACAGAATGTCTTTCTGCCATTCCAGCCTA
Source organism: Uropsilus gracilis (assembly GCA_004024945.1). Classification (NCBI taxonomy): domain Eukaryota; kingdom Metazoa; phylum Chordata; class Mammalia; order Eulipotyphla; family Talpidae; genus Uropsilus; species Uropsilus gracilis. The sequence goes on along the minus strand of PVHY01003323.1, from coordinate 63,109 downwards.
TAGGTCTGATCAGGTCACACTAATATAATTCTTCAATATTGCTGGCTTGTTTTTTGCATATAATAAGGACATCGATGCCTTCTTCAAAATCTCCCCCAAGTGTTTCTGGGAGTCTCTAGACTATCCAAAAGAAGTCTTCTCTTATTTTGTACTATTTCACAGAACTACTTTGCTAGGTTTTTACCAGTGACTGTTGTGGGTCATTGCTGTTTCTTGACAATACTTCCTCCCTGATTTGCCAAAGTTGTGAAGATACCTGGGTCAGACATAAGGGTTACTTCGAAAATAAACATGTTGGATAACCCCAAGTTGGTGCAATCACTTGAAAAAACAAAAATGAGACTCAGAAAAAGTTTATTATACTTACAGTTTCCAAAGGAGGTATCTGCATTTACCACTCAGGCCACAGAGGATAACGAGTAGGCAAGAAGGCAGGACAAGGAAAAAGATAAGATAGGATGAACTGCTTAGATTAACTCTTTTGAATAATTCTAGTGGGTTTAGGCTATTGAGATGGTCTCTTGTTGCCCAGTGTCTGACCCCAGCTGACTAAGGCAGGGAAATATAGTTTCTGAAGAGTATTGGTTAAATAGAGGAAATTTGGCTCTCTCTTCATTGATAAATTTGCATAGCAAAGGCACATTTCATACAGGGACATTTGCTATCTCTAAAAAATTGACTCACTTCAGAACTGATAGTTTCTCCCCAAACAAGTTTTTTTTAAAAAATTTCTTTTCAGAATGCCAAACTTCTTAATATACAGAACCCCCCCAACAAACTCAAGCATCTTAATATACAGAATCTCTTCTCCTCCTCCTTCTTTCCCTCTCCTTCTCTCTCTCTGTGTCTCTTTGTCTCTCTGTCTCTGTCTCCTCTCTCTCTCTCTCTCTCTCTCTCTCTCTCTCTCTCTCTCTCTCTCTCTCTCTCTCTCTCTCTCTC
>PVHY01003323.1:0-62070 GCA_004024945.1 Uropsilus gracilis | reverse complement strand
TTTAAAACAAGTTTGCAGTTAAATTCTAAAACTTATTAGTTGGTTATTTTTGAGGCAGAGAGGATTACCTCACTTTTTTTTTTATTTCATTGCTTAAGAATCTCTCCTCTCTTTCTTTGAAATTCCACTTGTGTAAGTTTTCTAAACATTCAAACAATCCAAAATGGCCATGCTAGAATCAACATACAAATAAAGGATGCTCTGAAGTCTGATCAGGCCACTCTTGGTATTGTTTTAGTGCTAAAATCTGTTCCTGTTGAGTTTTAGGTCATTATATTAAGGCTCTTGAAAGTGAGCTCCTTTAAACAGGGGCTCTTTCTCTTCAATCAAAGTTCTGGCTCTCAATATTCAGACATTATTAGTCCTGTAAACAGTAATCTATAAAGGGCATGAGCTGGTGCTAGAAGCACTATCAACAACAACAACAACAACAACAAAATCCTTGTGAATTTACTTCCTAGTTTGTTCTAGCTCCACCTCTCATTATACCCTATCTATAAGACTTAAAAGATTTTCCTGTTCAAACCCTCAAAATAAAAAGGGTTTGATTGTTCCCTTTCTGCTCAGACTTTCTAACCAAGACTAGTTTTAATGATTTCAAGATAATTTTCTGAAAATCCAACAGAAAAGAAAGAAGAATATAGTTATTAATATTGACTACTTACCCCGTGCTAGGGTGACTGTTAAATATGCATGCTCTGAAAGTCAACTGAGGCTGTCTCAATCTTGACTAAATAATTATTACTGTTTTCAAGATGGCTTTAAAGTTTGACTGCAGTCATAAGAAATCACAAAATATATGTGAAATCCAATGGGAGGTCATCTTAATACATGTAAAAGCTGTGGATTTACAAGGCTTGGAAAAGAATGTGTAAAGTGATAAGAGTTTTTGGTAGCTAAATGAAGAAAAGGTCAATAAACGAAATAATGTTACAAGCTTATGAAATGTACAAAGGCAAGAAATCTTTAAATGAAGAGAAGGTATTAAGATGCTTTCAGTGCCAATTAAATGAAAACCAAACTCTAAACAATTAGCAAAAAATGAGAGCCATAATCTAGGAATGAGGTTGAGATGCAAATGAAAATGAGGTACTATGCAAATTAACTCTAATTGACATGAGTTGAGAGATCAACACTTTGGTATTAAACTGAATTCTTGTTATACAAAAAATAAATAGGACTTAGACTCTGGTTGGGCTGGGTAACGCAGGAAATACTGATTTCCTGCCAAGTAGCATCCTGACTAACAACTGCAGGCTGCTAGGGCAGAGGATTGTGCTTCCATGGGAGAATTTTTGCATTCTTGGGGGATCTTTCACCCTAAAATGTTTACAATTCAGAGTATAAGTAACTGAGTCACAATGCCATTGTGATACTTAAGGGAATTTGGCATATTCAAATATTTCTTTAATTCTAATTAATATAATTAATTCTAATTAGTAATGGAGGAATTAATATAAATTTGATTTTATTTGAAATTTTAAAAAATTCTTGCTAATACTACAGAAAATTTTTAAGAATCTGAAGAGATATAATATACATGCAAATATAACTTATTAGATACATAAATATATCTCAGAAATTTAAGTATACCTTAGTTTTGTTTAAAGTATTAAAAATGCTAAAGGGAGATTGGAATATAATTCCTTAATTAATATATCTAATATATTTTAAACATAGCTAGCTAAAATTTATTTAAACTTCCTTAAAATTGATAACGTTTATTAGAATTTAGAGTATGTTGGATTTCAAATTAAAATTGACTGGATGCATTAACTGGATTTACATATACTCCATGATTTTAAAAACTAACTAAATAAAAATGTATCCCTCAATACCAAAAAAACTTAGTTAAATATATGTTTATACATATATATTATAGTAAGTAATTCTAATAAAATGTGATAAAGAAACATTAACCTCATATAGTGGCAAATAAATGGAAAAAACCCTGCAATAGATAGCTATAATCTAGAGAAATTTTCAGAAAGTATTTATGAAAATACTATTCATAAAGTTAGTAGTCTTTTAAAAGACTTTTCCACAGCGAATAAATACTTTAAAAAATGATATGGGTTAATATTTTTTAAAAGCTGGATCAAAACAAACATCTGCATATTACAGAAGCTATCATTAAAATAAGATGACATCTTATAGAATGAGAGAAAATATTTGCATACCATACATCTAACAAGGAGTTAATATTCAAGGTCTATAAGGGAACTGATACAACTGAAAACAACAACAACAACAAAATAACCCCAATAAAAATATTCAGAAAGCTAAACTGACACTTCTGTAAAGAAGACATCCAGGTAGTCTACAGGCACATGAAAAACTGCTAATCACTTACTTATGATGAGGGAAATGCAAATTAAAACCATAATGAGATACCATCTCATACCATATTATAAAAAAAAAAAATAAGTCCTCATACACTGTTGGTGGGAATGTAGACTCTTTATCTTTTTGGAAAACAGTATAGAGGTTTCTCACCAACTACTGAAAATATATGTACCATATGATCTAGCAATTTCAATCAAGTATCTAACTGAAAAAAATATATATACATACATTAATTTTAAGGAATATATGGACTCCAATATTCACTGAAGTTCCCTGCAGCAAAGTTTTGGGAAGAACCTAAGTGCCAAAGGACAGAGAAATGAATTAGGAAGTACAATGGAATGCAGCACAGTGATGAAAAAGAGTAGTGTCATTGGTGGGATTGGGGGAGGGGTTCATGCTAAGCAAACCAAGTCAGAAGGAGAAAAATCAAATATCAGATGGTGTCAGTTATATGTGGAATATACAGGTACTAAATAAAGGGTCAGTTAGAACCAATTCAATAATAAACTCCATACATCTGGCCATAGAATTGAGACTACCATAAGGGGAAAAGGGAGAAGGGGGTGGGGAAAAGAGTTCAATTAAAAAGAATCAAGAGTAACAAACTATATGAGAAACATGGCTATATTAGTATCAAAGGAATAGTGTCATTGACTGTTCAGTAACTTTGAAAACTGAGTGAATGATTTGTAGGGAAACATGAGTTAGAAAACAATTTTTATTATTGAAAAAATTTTTTCAATATTGTGTACTAAATAAAGAAAATCAAGAAGAATTTAATTTCAGGGTTATTTGCATGCATATCTTTAGGGTCTCAACTATTATATCTCCTTCAAAATATATAATTACTCTTAAATATATAGATGAACAAAGGAACGAGCATATGTGAATAATCTTGATCCATGCCTTTTTTTAAGTTGACCATATGGTTTAGGACACTTTTTCCATTTGATTTTCAGATAATTTTGCCAATTAATAGCTGATTTTTGGAAAGCAATTAATATGACATATAGCAAATTGAATTATACTAATGAGTTGAGTGAAAAGACTAGATGAAAAAAATTAATTAGTGTTTTTACTCTCAGATAACACTAAAGTGTTTTTATTCTTGGATAATACTATGAAAACAGTAACATTTAACACATTCTTCAGTAGGAAATATATTGACAAATGAAGCAACACCAGAAAGTTGGAATTACAAACAAAAATGTTTTTCAGAAATCAAATACATTCTTATGACAATATACAAATAACCTAATCATTTATATATAATTCTTACTATGAACCATTACCTCATTCACAAATTGCAATAATTTAATAAATTCAATTTATGCAGTTTTGTCTAAACTCCCCTTGGTTCTGGTTCCTATGTGTATCATTTTATGCCTCTCTGGTATTAAATAAATTAAAATTCAATATGCTTAACGGTACTGCAATTTCCTTCAAAATATTTTTCTGACAATATTGTGAGATAGTGATTGGAAAATTAATTACTCCGTCTAAATGTTTTAATTTTATACTAAAAAAACCTCTGATAACTATTATCAGTATTTTAATAATTAGGAAGATAAATGAGAGCATGCCACTAATAAACTATTTTTATGAAGCAGAACATAAATATCTGAATATTTTAACATCCTAATGTTAAAGTATGACTCACTTGTACATAATATACCTTTTATTCCATTCTAATTTAAAATTTGTTTTAAACGGAAGTGCAGTTGGATGCCATTATATTAAATTCCTCAAAGTAATGTGTGATTTTTTCCCCTTTAATATAATATTCTCTTTCAAGTTCCATTGATAAATTAAAATAGATGAACTTTGTCTGTGGCTAAGCAAATCATGTTTAGTTTGAGGCCATACAGCTGATGGATTTAGGCTAGAAGGGAGAAATGGGAGGATCCAAGTTTAGAACCCTGTTGCACTAATAATTATGACAGGGCTGATTAGCATGAAAAACAAATGGTCTGGAATACCATAGAGAATAAAAAATGTTATCTGTTCTTTATTGTCTTTCTAAATGAACTATAAAATACCACTAAGATGCAGAGTTGTCTACATCTAAGAAAATGTATTTTGAAAAATTAGTGTTGTCTAATTGATCTAAAGATGAAATGAGTTCCTTTAAGGATTCAAGCATTACATTTATGAAGGAAATGAGAGCAGATGTAAAATAAAGTTATAATGACCTTGAATGTTCAGTCCAATGCCATACACCTTGAATAAGCAATAGGCAGGTAGTTTATAAATGATTAACTACATAATTTAATCTATAAATGATTAAATATATAACTTTAATCATTATTTTGGTGAGACCATGATTTAAACCTAGCATTAATTAATTTAAATTTAGCATTAAATCTTAAATGCTAAGAATGGAAAGCACAGGGTTATTTTTTTAATTAAGAAATTTGAAGTTTATATAATCCATCTCACTGAACAGGTAAGAAAACTAAAGACAAAATCTATGAGCAACAACTTGTTAAAGATTATTACATATTAGAGAGAGTAGATCCCTTGTCCAGGGATATTGATATGCTAGCAGTTATTAAAAGTCTTTCAATGAAAGAAGATTCTGATGTCACATGTAAGAGAGATCTTGAATAAATTTTTAATAAATGCTAAAGCTTAATATTCAGTAAAATATGTAAAATAATGATTGGAGAAAAGAAAGTTTACATGAAGATTTGTATATTACTATATGGAAGGCAGATACAATAGTGAAAAACATGGCAGTAGAAGGGAAAATGCTTAAAGGATAATAATTCCTTCATTTTCTATTGACTGCATTGTATTTTGGAGCATTTTTAAATGTCTGCATGTTAACATTTTATTCGGTAATATTCCTTTTAAATTGGCATGAATTAAATATTGCTTTAGGGCTGGGCACAGTGGCTCGTGGCTGTAAGCTTCAGCCTATGAAGCGGCTGGGGCTAGGGATCGCAGTTCGAGTCCTACCTGGGGCCCATAGCGAGACCTAGTTTCAAAAAAATAGCTGGGTGTGGTGGCGCACGCCTGTAATCCCAGCTACCTGGGAAGCTGAGGCTGGGAATTGCTTGAGTCTGTGGTACCCTGGGCAATGTGAGCCTGTGGTTCCATGGGCAAAAATAGTGAGACCAAGTCTCAAAAAAATCTTTAAAAAATTAAAAATAAATAAAGAAATAAAATGTTGCTTTATTTCCATATTTGTACAGGGTGGTTTTGTGTGTGTGTGTGTGTGTGTGTGTGTGTGAGGTTGCTATAGAAATAGATTGTTAGAAATAATTTAAAGTTATGGTTTACATTGATGCAGTTTATTAGTTTTACTTATCAAGTTTACCAATTTATCTTCAGAATACTTTTGTACAATTCAGGAATATTTTTTATTTGCTTTCTGTATGTATTATATTTCAATTATTTCTAGTGATAAATATATAAGATTAAAAAATTGTATTGTATAAATTCTGAATGAGAACAAATCACAAATACCTTTTAGAAGCTTCTAATTATATCAAAAGTGATTTTCAGTAAGTGTGATTAAAATTTTTGATAGCAAACCCTACATTTTCTTTTTTGGAAAACTGCAAAAATCACAAAAAAGCTAAGATGTAGAGTTATATCACCTGTGAATAATAATTTGTTTTAAAATATTTAGAGATTCAAACATGCCTGAAAACCAATGAAGAACATAATGTAGCCTAATGTTACATCAATATTATTGACTTCTTATGGAATCATAAACCTTTTGAAGCAGAGCTATTTCTAATATTTCTTTCCAGAATACTATTTAAATTTCATCCATGATCTGAACTTTTTATGAATTGGTTATGTTTTGATATTTTGTGTCTGCAGAAGAACCATGCATTCAGTATCCTTAATGTAACTAGAGCCATTGTTAATCACTGAAGTATATCTGACAATACTCTTATTTATTAGAAATGTTTATTCTTCTCAGCCTTATATTATGCTTTTTAAAAATAAGACAAAGAAAATCATTGTACTTTCCAACTTATTCATCACCTCAAAAAGGATATTTCCTTCATGACTATAAAGAGCCTTTGAATGTCATTCAGTATTGTCAGGATATGACCATGATAAACTTAATAGTTCTTTAATTCATTTGATCTACTTTTACTTTTGGTCATGAAATATGTAACTTTCTGAAAATAAGTCACATTAAGACTGTTTAATATTTATGCTTTAAAATATATTAAAGAGCTGTATTCAGGTACACAGTGATTTAAAGTAAGAAAATAGCTAGTGATTTAGATGGGCATCTTCTAAAGACTTAATAACATTTTAAATCAAGAATACACAAATATACATTCTTACTTTCCACACTAGACAAGAACATATATCTTACTGACAATTCTAATGATAACACTATTATGAATGAAATTTACTACACGTAAAGAAAATAAAAGATAATTCATTTAAATAACTATTCCATTATACAACTTGGAACAATTTGAAAGAATTTTTAAATACCTTTATTATGAGAATTAAAATATAAAGGCACAAATTGGTGAGTGTAGAGAGCTATAAGATTCATGTACATGATAGCTGGCACATTATATTCTACTTATTTAACAACAGCTACATAGTCAACTCTAAATGTTCATCCTTAAAATCTGTGTATTTTAAATATATCATTAGATACATATATGTAGTGATAAAGATATGAATTAGTGCAAACACATGGTGAAGTTTATCCATTATTATGTTCCCCATTAAACTTCTAATTATTGAACTTTATTTTAAATTAGTAATTATTATCATAGATTGATTATATTTGTAAGAGATAAAATGACAGTTTTCTGATTCTATTAATCTTTTTGCCTTTTATAGACCAAATTCTGTAAAGAAACTAATTTATCCACTGATTTGATATCTTGAAATAAAGTACTTTTAGGAAGACAGAATGTTTCATTCTTTACCAAACAAAGCTGATAGATTAAGTTTCTCACCATTGAATATAATATTGGGTATAAATTTGTAGCATATGATTTTATTTTGCTGATTTATATTCCCTTTGCATATATTTTGTTGAAAGTTTTTATTACAAATGTGTTCTATATCTTATCAAATGCTTTACCTGCATCTATTGTAAAAAGATCATATAACCTTTTATTGTCTTTATTTTTTATTACATTAAAAGACTTGCACATCTCTGCTTTGATTTCCTACAAGAAATTCCAGTTGGTTATCGTAAATGATTCTTCTTCTTCTTCTTCTTCTTTTTTTTTTTTGAGACTAGGTCTCGCTACTTTTGCACACCACCACATCCAGCTATTTTTTTGGGACTAGGTCTCACTACGTGCCCCTGGAGGAACTCAAACCACGATTCCTGGCCCCCGCCATGGCTTCCTAGGTTGCCACCTACAGGCATGTGCCACCATGCCCAGCCCTTGGTAAATGATTCTTTCAATGCATTGTTGAATGTCATTTGACAGCATTTTGTTCAGAATTTCATATCTATAGTCATCAGAGATGTTGGTATGTAATTTTTTTTTCTAATGTACTTGTCTGATTTTGGTATATTAGTGTAATTTTGGACTCATAATTTTTCAGAAATTATATACCTTGTTTTTCAATTTGTTGGAAGAGTTTGAGTGAAATAGGCATGCTATTCTTTGAACTTTTGATAAAATTTTATTTTAAAACCATTTGTTCCTGGACTTTTTTTTGGGGGGGAAGACTTTTTATTACTTTTTATTTCTGTAATTGTGATTGTTCTATTATGTTTTATTTTTTTTCCATTGAATGTTTCCTTTTTTTAAACCAATATCTGCTTTATTATTATTATTATTATTTTACATCATTTCAGTCCCTGGGTGTCACCCACCACCTCCCCTTCCCAACCGCTCCAGCTGGTCCCCACTCTCCCCTTGTGCAGTTTCATTTGGTTGACCATATATTAGTGAAACCATTTGGTTTCTGTCCTTTCTATCTGGCTCATTTCTGCTAGAATGATTTCTTCTTGGTACATCCAGGTGTCTATAAATTCATCAAATTTGTCATTTTTGATTGATGAGTAATGCTCCATTGTGTATATATACCACATCTTTTTCATCTACTCATCTGTTCTGGGGCATTTGGGTTGTTTCCATGTTCCTGCAATTATAGATAGTGCTGCAATAAACATCCGAGCACAGGTGTCCTTTTGTACCCACATTGAGGTCTCCTTTGGGTAGATTCCCAGAAGTACGACTGCTGGGTCAAATGGTAATTCCATTTTCATGAGTTTGAGGGTCCTCCATACTGCTTTCCATAGTGGCTAGACGAGTTTATTATGTTTTAAATTTCTCACTGGTCCAGTATTGGGAAAAGATTGTTTAATTAAACATTGATAATTCCTTAATATCTATGAATCTCTGGCAGTTTATATTTTTTTTTGTGAAGATAAATTTTAAAATTGTTTTGAGTTATCCAGTTCTATTTATTTTTCCATAAATCGAAAAGTTTTGCATGTATATAAACACTGCTTTCTCTATGATTATATAGAGAAGAAAAACATTTAGTTAAACCTACATATTTCATATCATCAAATGATGTAAATCAAGGCCAGTTATAATCTGTGTCAATTACAGAAACACAAAGTCAATATCTGGTAGTGTTAGAGGTTAAAAATCAACACATTAATTGCTCCTAAAGAAAATCAATCCTTTACTTACCCAATTTAAGATACTCTTTGCTGTCTTGTCTGAAACTATAAAAAATTCATCATATATAAATTTGAGATTTATACATTAATTTGTAATACTATGAAACATTACTAACTAATGGTTGATGAACTTCTACAAGCATTAGTGTTGAATCAAGAATTTGAAAAATGATTCTAAGATGGCAGATTGTTTTGGACACTAGATACACCCAACTTCTGGCAAGGAAATGATTGTATAGAGATCTAAAGCTATTTTTACTTACATAACTCCTAAACTCTAAATGCTGTATGATGTCAAAAATTAAAGGGTAGCAGTCTGACATGATGGAAGGATTGCAGTTAGAAGTAAAAAAAAAAAAAAAAAAAAGATGTTCAGTATGTATAAATTAATAGATGTATAAACATGATCAAACACACACACACACAACACTGTGACAATGTTAAGGAGAAAAGAGATTTTGAGTTCAGATTTTGAGGTCATAAATATGAAGAAGCTGGAACAGGATCTTGCAACTGAAAGTACTTCAGCATCAACCATAAACCCCAAAAAAGGTTTCAATTTTGTTTGGATCTAGCAAAGACTCACTAGCACAGACTTTGATTTTAACACATCATTTTTTGTTTTGTTTTGTTTTTTGTTTTTGATTCTAACACATAGTTCATAAGTCATTCTATGTGACAGTTGTGGTAAGAGTTCGGCCATAGGATTTGGCACATTCTATAAAGCAGACATAGAAATCTAATAATATGGAGGTGGACAGATTGTTCTGTAAGAACTGTTCATAACACAAATTAATTAATGTTCCTTAGTGTGGGCTTATTTCAGCAAAGTCACTTTTTTATATAGTACTTTAATGATGTTGAACAGTTACTACTTACTTAAAATTTTAGAAAAGATTCTTACATTAATGATATTATTTAAAATCATGTTAGATGAGCAGATTTGAATATAGTAGGTTTAAATAACCAGACTGAAATAATATTAGTTGAAAAGTTGTGGGATTTGTGTTGATACCAGTAAGTATGTCAAACATTTGGTAGTAGTCACAAGTAAATGAAGACACTTCAAATACAATCACCCTTCTGGCCTTTATACAAGGCATCTTGATTCTACAGTGGTCGCATGCTTTATATGCCCATATGTTAGGTTTACAGGGAAGGATTTTCTTGTTAGAATTCTATTATTTTCCTCTGCCTTTCAAAATTTCATTCAGGAGCTCTTTACAGACAATACTTGGTAGCTGCTCAAAAACACCCAACTCTAAATGCAAGTCATCTCCAGTACTTCCACTAGAAGGAATGTGAAAACTAAATTTGTGTTTTGTAATACTTTGTTGTTAGTTTCTAAAAATCAAATTCAAATTGTAAAGCCATCACCTCTGTAAAATCCAAATTAATGCAGAAGCCCAGACATTCCTGTTTACCTTCAATTTCCAATGGAGATAAATTCTTAGCACTCTTTGATTTAACCTGACACTTGGTCAGTCTTCTACTACAATATCTGAAGGTAAATTGTTCTTACAAATGTTTGTGATATTAGTTATTTAACAAGAGTATAACTGTAAACTTTAAAGTTGTGGCAGTGAATTTTAATCAGAAATCATATAGTTCTCTTCCATACCATTAGTTTCCCCTGATACCTACTTTCCTAGAATTAATTTATAGTATTCATAAAGTTTCTTCCAGTTATGTAAAGTCCTCTTGAGGATTGAAAAGATTTTGTTATTGTCAAAAGTTATATTGAAATTGATTCGATTTAAGCTGACATTTAATTTTGCCATTATTTGACCCAGACCTGAAATTATTTAACAGACAAATTCTTATATAAGGCCATTTTGATTAACTTCATCTTTCAGCTAAGTATTGTGCAAATTGAAACTGCATTCCAAAATCTAATCTTCTTGAATTTTGCGATGATTATTCTAGTTTTGTGTACTGACAAAATGGTTCAAGGTTGCTTGCCTTCTACCCAAGAGAAAAGGTCCTATGTCTTCAGTTTAGTTCTATTCCATTCACTAAATATTTTACCAGTAAGCAAAATAATTCAAGATTGCCACAAAAAGAAAGAAAGAAAGAAAGAAAGAAAGAAAGAAAGAAAGAAAGAAAGAAAGAAAGAAAGAAAGAAAGAAAGAAAGAAAGAAAGAAAGAAAAAGAAAAAAGAAGAAGTCAGAAGTTTCATACTTTAGCCATAAAGTCATTCCTTTTAAGAAGTACCTAACAAAACATTTTTGTCTAGGAATGAAAACTCAAAAACATCAGGCAAAAAAAGAGTGAGGAGCCATTCATGGTGGTGCATGCCTGTAAGTGACACTATATGGAGCACGGCTGGGTCTGGGGATCACGGTTCGAGTCCCGCCCAGGGCAAAACAGCGAGACCTAGTCCCAAAAAATATCTGGGTGTGGTAGTGCACGTCTGTAATTCTAGCTACATGGGAAGCTGAGGCTGGGGATTGCTTGAGTCCCTGATACTACAGGCAACGTGAGCCTGGAGTTCCATGGGCAAAGAATAACAAGACCTAGACGCAAAAAAAAAAAAATAAATAAATAAAAAATAAAAAGGTGAGGAATTTGGTCTTTGTCAGTGAGAGGACTGTAGAAGATCATAGCTATTTTTCTTGCATTCCTTGAAAATCTCATTTTCATTATAGTGGCAGAGAAACTTTTTGGTTGAAATAAATACTTGACTCTTCTAGATTAATTTAAGCACGGAGAACTGTTCGATTTTAGTTTTTATATTTTACTTGTTAATTTTTTATTTATTTTTGAGTCTATTACAAGCTAATGAGACAGGGTATTGTTGTATATTTATATATATATATATATTGATATATTGTTAACTTCTGTTTTTTAATGTTATGTAGATTCTATTGTATTTTAATGTTGCTAGACAGCTTTATCTACCTCAAGTCTTTAAAATATAAATATTCATGATCAGCTATCTCAAGATATTTGTAATAGAACATTGTTTTGACTATTTTAATATATAAGCTTAATACTTTCGTTTCTTAGATGCATTAGAGAACGTGATCATTAGGTACTGCTGTCCTTAAATTGGAAGCAAATTTTCTCTTTTATTTAGATCGTGAAGACAGTAACTGTTGAAATATACATCTGAAAGAACATCAGACATGGACTTTTGATTTGAAAACGTTTGCAAGTGAATACAGGTAGTTGAATCTATCAAAAGATAAACATAAGGAGCATTATTTGAAAGCTTGACTATATGATCACTGCAATGACAACGTTGTCATTGCAGTGATCATATAGTCAAGAAATATACCCATTCATTAAACTTGACTTAAATTTCATTGAACAAGTTGTCCTTAGTGGTCCATTAGAACTGCACCTATTATTCTCCTAGGAGCAACAGGGTAGAACTGACAACAGAATGCAACATCTCCCCAGATAGCATGTTACTCTAGCAGCTGCTTTGAGTTCAGCAAGCCTCTTATCTTTTCTCGTTCATGCTGTGACTTCTAGGTAAATATTAAATGGCCTAAAACAGCATTCAGTAGCCATGATAAAACAAAATCTTTGCACATTATCACAACAGACAACCCATACTTCAGCCTTCTGTCTGGAGACTTTTATTTACCAAACATGGACAGACAAATGTACTTAGGAACTCACTCAAAAAGTTTTACAACAAATGCCTTAAACTCAGATGAATTATCTGCCTAATCCCTATGCCCTGATTTTTTTTTTTTTTTTTTTTTTTTGAGACTAGGTCTCAGTTATTTTTGCCTGTGGAACCACAGGTTCACATTGCCCAGGGTAACAGCCTCAGTTTCCCAGCTTCAGCTTCCCAGGTAGCTGGGATTACAAGTGCAAGACACCATGCCCAGCTATATTTTTTGGGGACTAGGTCTCACTACGTGTCCCCAACGGGACTTGAATCACGATCCCTGGCTCCACCATGGCTTCCTAGGCCACAGTTTCCTAGGCTACTGCTTACGGCATTTGCCATCATGCCTGGCCTTCCTATGCCCTGATCTTGCTGGTACCTTGGGACTGGTCTTTGAGCATGTCCCAAAATGTGATTCTTATTCTTGATTATATGCCCTTTCAATTATATTAAAGTCTGATTATTTCCTTTTTTACCATTATAAAAGGTAATTGTGAAAACAAGCAGAATCATTCAGCTTTTTGTATTTGTTGCAGCAGTCAAGAAACTAATATAATGACTTAAAAATATTTTCTCCTTAGTTCATGGATTGAATAGACTCAGACTGGCAATTCTTACCAGTTTTTCCTTAAGTAATAGTGAGATTGGCTGGACTGAACTGAATTAAAGACTTAATTGGGCTAGGTTCCAGGATGACTCACAAAATGACTGATCACTACTACTGCTTTGGGATGGAAGCTCAACTAGACTTACAAACTGGGTTCTCTCACATGGTTTCAGTTTCTCAAGGCCTTGCAGCTTAATCCCAGCTTAATTGGAAAGAGAATTCCACAGGTTTTAATCAAAACTGCAATGCCTTATGAAATGACTTAGCATCAACAGCCCTAGACATCATTTCAACTGAACTGTGTTAGTTAGGGAAATTTAGTAATAGTTCAAATACAAAGATGAGTGAATTGATTTCTTATCAATTCACTTTGAGTGGAACTAAATGTGGTGGAATATAATATGCCACATCAGGTTATACTTAATTTTTAAACAATATAGACTAATTCCAAATGTCTACAACTATACAGGTTTCTTTGACAACATTAAACACTGGACAAAATGTTTTGGGGATGTGATTCCTAAATTTTTTCCTATAAGCAATATGTTGAAAGTTCATTCAAAGTTGAAATCATAACATTCTGTCCTGCCAAATTGCTATACAACACTTAGACACAGTTAATAAAAGCGTCTTAAGAACAGGAAAATCAATTATCTATATACTAAGTCCATATATCTTTATTGATTTTCAAAGTTTTATATTTTCAATTCCTTCTGGATTTCTCCACAACAGCATCAAATATAAGCAATGAAAATCTGAATACTTCCTCTTCCTAACAGTGATATTTTCTAAGTCTGCCATGAAAAAAAAAATTTCCACAGTAGGTGGCTCAAATCAATGAAAATGTATTTCATTTCAATGTATTTCATAGAGTTCTATGAGAACTCTAGAATCAAGAAATCAAAATTAAGATGTTATCAGAGTTGATTTCTTGTGGAGACTCTGAGAGAGAATTTATTGATGCCTTCTTCCTAGTCTGAAGGTTGGCAGTGATTCTTGATTTTCCTTGGTGTGCAGTTTCATCACTTCAACCTCTGATGCCATCTTCACATGGTCTTCCTTCTTCTGTGTTCCGTATTCTTTTAAAGACACCAATTATTGGTATTAGGGCTAACTCCTATGCAATATGACAACATTACAATTATTTCTGAATTGGTTCTATTTCCAAATAAGGTAATATCCACTGATTCCTGAGGTAAAGAATTGCACATACCTTTTTAAAGAAACAATTCATTATCCTTGCCATCTTGTAATCCCAGTGTCTGTAATGAACACCTCTTGACCAGCACTTTCCACAGTCAGTCAATTCATGATGTGAATTTAGCATCTTTAATATTTGTTGAGATATTGAGGTCTATATATACCTTGCTATAGTACTTTAATTAGACCCTTGAACAAAGAGAAATACCTAATGATTTCAATTATATTCATACTATAAAGAACAAAACAAATGTAAAATAAAAGAAATAACCTAAAATCAATCATAAACCCATGACATTTGACCACAAACTGGCTATTAGAAGGCAGGGTTGCAGAGTGCTAATAGAGGTGAGAGGAGGTGTGTGGGACCACGGTAGAGAGTAACTGGGGCTTTGATAGTGGGTACATGTGTAAGGATATACCTACAGGGGTTTGAACTTTAAAGTCCTAAAATTAATGCAGTGATATAAACCAACTTCAACTTAATACCTACTACTAAGACAAAAAAAAAGACCCCCTTTTATGTTCTCAGGCTTTTGAAGGAATTTCTAAAATATCACTCCCTCTAATATTGCCTTTTTCCACCTTTCTTTCTAAATCTATTCTACAGTAAATTATTTTATATTAAAAAAATCAGATTTACTTCAGTTCATGCCATTTACTGCTAAAAATCAATCAAGGTTTCTTGTCTTCAGAAAAAGCAAAAAAACAGGAAAAACAAATAAGATGGCAGAAAATACAATTTTAAATATGCTTGGGGTCAAAGATCCTACCTGCCTTTGAAGTTAGAAAGACCTTTATACAACACTACTTTTCATGCACAAGGTAGTGTAGGTGTTACTTATACTTGGAATCTCATTTGTCTAGCTTATTAAATCAGACTAAAACAATTGACTAAGTAGATTACAAAATAATGTCCAGATAAATAGCTGCTTAACACGAGTTCTACCATATAATGAAAGTCTGATATACAGAATTCCCATTTGTCATCTCTCCAGTGACTATTACATCCTTGTCTCATGCCAGTCTTGCCTTTGTTTGCCTGGTGTGCTTTTTCACCAGAATACCTTGCATTTTTACACTGAGTTTATCTACTTTATTGCTTCTTGGCCTTTGCATTTGACTTGAAAAGCTGTTTAACTCCTCACCTTTAGTGGGTTAATTCTTTCACACATTGGTAATCCTGTTGGTATCAGATATACCAGGAAGATGAGTTTGACTCAAGTCTTAATTAGAGTTTCTCCTTTGTGCACACACATGTCCCATCATTTATCAATGTCACTCTGGTTGTGTTCTCCATTTCTGCCTGCTTTGATATACTATCAACTTTTTGAGAGTGGGGATCCCTCCTTATACTCCTTCTATTGCTAGCATCTAGCCCAATGCTCAGTGTTTAAAATGAGAGAAAAGATAAAAGAATGTTTCTTGAGAGTAGCTATTAATCTGCTGCATGAATGAGGATGAATATTTTTATTAGAATGAATCTCCTTGAGAGCACTGACATCTACCTGAGTTTATTGTTGTATCCCTATTTTAAAATAGAGGAATGCATGTAGTGAATGCTCAGCTAATATTCATTGATTCTTGAATGAGTTGGAGAAATTATTTGAATGAACAAAAATTGAAAAATATTTATCAAAAATGTAATTCTGACTTTTAACAGTATATTTTGAATGCAGATAGAAAAAATTTAGTCACATTAGGGAATGACCTATTGGTTGTGTTTCTCTGGATGATTCTGACTAATACATGACTTAGTTTATTCTTTGAGAACCTGAGTAGAAAACTCAGGCAGAACATCATAGCATCCTAAATTTCTGATGTGCAAGACTGTGAGCTAACAAATCTTTGTTATTTTAAACTACTATGCTTGTAGCAATTTGTGTAAACACTAATAGAAAATTAATATAGGGCTCAATAAATATGTTGAATTAATAATAACATATTTTGTCACTATAACCCTTGCAAAATAACTGATACTTCTATTGTGCTTTGAATGCTAATTTCATATTAAATAATCAATTTCTATATTTTCTGGAGCATGCTGTTTTAGTTTCTTATCAAATCTATAATATTATTTCATTTCATAGCATTGAAAATTGTTATGTGATAACATTAGAGACCCATTAAAAACTATATATCTTGTTTATTAGAGTTAAATAATATGGTTATTCTCATTAAAATTTTATTAGTCAATGATGCATGAATCTAAAAGTTAGATTTTAGTTTTTTTTACATTCCTAAATCAATTTCTTCCCCCCCCTTTTTTTGTGTGTTGGTCACACTAGTGGACACTAAACGACAACACTATTTCATTTTACTTTGGGTAATAGTAATTTGAAAATGATTGCATGTGGCAAATTAGAGAGCATATGCATAATAGGTTTTCAACTAGCACCTACTTTCCAAATTCTCATCTATTCTGAATAGTCTCACTTAGAGGCAAGTGTTACATTTTAATCACACTTTCTGACACAACTTTTTCCCTTTCTGCTGAAGAATAAATTAGGTCTTCTTCCCATATGCATATCTTATCATAAAGACCAAATTATAATAATTTAATATGAACACTTCATCCTTTGATAATTTTTTTTCAATTTTTACAAACCTACAGGAAAAACTTGGCATATAAGCTAATCGGAGAAATGTTTCATGTTAGTAGCTAACTGTAAAGATCAATTACAGAATAGATTTTTAAGTATGCATTTCATATGAGAAAACTAAGATCAAATATAATAAGAGGTAGCTGAACATTATTTTTGTTTTTTCCATTATCTGGAGATATGACATAAAGTCATATCACATAAAGTCAGTTTCCAATTACTTAATGGTGACAGTAAGTGATGACTTACTGTAGCTAGAAAGCCTTAAAAGATTTCAGGAGGAAATATATGAGCTCTCGTATAGAATCTGATTATCAAAGTTAAGCATTTATAGAAAAAGTGTAGAAATCATGCTATAAGCAATTGCCACATTAAAAAAAAAGTGAATTGACTAAAAATTGAAACTCTTTGAGTCTTGGTGTCTCTATTCATAAAGGAGGTGGAAAGAATGATGCTGAGTTTTATCACACCTGAAATTGTGTAACTCTGCTAATCAGTTTTTTTCTTCCCACAATTTAATTTACTGAGAAGTGTACATCTTTAACTTTTTTTTTACAACTTGGAGAAATTCTTCAATGTTCCTCTTTTTAATAATGACCCAGTTATAATGAAAATGAAATAAAAGCAAATAAAACTGAAGCTTAAAGGTATAATTCTAGAGTAGAGTAAAATCTGGGAAACCTTTGTAGTCATGTGAAAAACTGTTTTGAATGTACCCAAAGCCATTAAAATAGAAAAAAAAAATCTGAAAATTTAAGGTTCCAGAATCATGTTTCTAAGCTCAGTCAGTCTTGCTGACTTTATATGAAGCAGAAACTGCATAAAGTTATGAGATCCATTACAGAGGAAATTCTTCTGTCTTTTAGCGGAAATAAACATTACAAAACAAAAATATGAAGTGGACAAGGGAAGCAAAGAGGTTGGAGAGTGAATTGAGTTTACAGTGGAAAGAGTGGTATGGAGAAGTTTAAGTGAGATCCAGCAGATGGGATAGGTCAACACTGTTTTCACAGGAAGGCAAGAGTCCTTATAGATTCTTTTCTAGGCAAATTTTTGAATCAGAAAACCTTGTTATCCTGGCCATTTTTGACTACCTCTTGTCTCAGCAGTTTAATTTTTGCTGAATGAATAATGCCATAATCGAAGGTTTTTGGTTATTAACAAAATAAATCTTCAAATTTGAGGAAAACAACAACTTTACCAGGGAAAACAACAGCAGTATTTATATCATCAAAAAATGAAGGAAAGCAAAAATCTGCCTTAAATTATTTTCCAGAATGTGGGGAAAACAGGTGGAAAGATTTTAAGAGTCAGTTTTGAGACACCACTATTTAATGAGGGGTTCCTGAGTTAGGAATTTGAATAAAAATTACTTTATTTCACGAATAGGCTAAAATGTCACCTCTTCTTAAGAGCATTTCCTACAGAATGCCCTTTTCTTAACCACAGCTAATGGTTGTGGCGGATACTTTCATCTTATAAGTTCAGTCTCATTCACATCCTCTGTTAGCACTTCTCAGAAGTGCAATTATCTTTTATATGGTCATATCTCTTAGAAAACTGTGTGTTACTTGAGAAAAAGTGGCCATATCTTACTTAAATTTCTGTCCTCATTATCTGGGACTCATGCCATAGGTACTTAGTAAGTAAAATACAAAAAAGAATTTTCTGTCCCAAATATAGGTAAGGCTTATCTCAACTTTCATATATGGTCTCAATATTACAGGACTATCTAATCTATTTTTTGACTAAATATTTGGCTTGAGATAAAATTCTAATAACTCCCAGAGGCAATATATAACAAAACTCCTTAAAATCATCAGATTGAGTTATCACTTAGTTGACAAATCTAAAATCTTCTCCAATCTGTTCTTCATTGCCTGATACACAGAGATAACAGTGTAAATCTAAAAAGATGAATTTACTATGAATTTCTAAAATGAATATTTTCAACTGTATGTTTTAACTTCGCAAATTCTTTATGTAGAGTATTAGTAAGCATGTTTCCAGAGTGTCTAGAAAGGGCTCTTCACATTTCAATTGCAATAATGTTAATCATAACAAGTTCTTGAAGATTATATATTACAAGTTTAAGGTCTATGTATAAATTTAATTACCTTTCTTAAAATGACTGACATACATTCAGATGTGAATGGTATTAATGTTTATCAAACTAAAAGTCTGAAAATTTAAAACTAAGCTACTACTCCATGTGAATTGATTGCCAGGGTTACATGAAGGTCAACCAGGCATTAATGAGCATTGGTATTTGTTCCTGCAAATCAGGTGACTGTTTAGTACTGATGAAATTTTACTTATCATAAATAGATAATCATGAAAAGCCAAGAAAATTTTCTTGAGATAGTCAGAAACTGTAATAGACCAAGTGTCAATATATTATAATTGATGACAACATCCTCACATATTCAGATCAGATAACCATATTTGCAAACCCTGATTTTGTCACATAGTGAGGTTATTTACCCCTCTGAGACTTAGTCATCATTTCCAAAATTAAAGATGTAGCACTCTTAGGATAGTTGTGAACACTGATTTATTAGAACATCAAAACCCTCAATAAATGTTGGTTACTTTTCACTACCTAGTTTCTCTTCTCACCTCCCATCTACTTTATCAAATCTACACTTTATTTCCTTTTATTTTATTTCACATATTCGTTCTGCTTCCATGGATTTGATAGTGATCCCATTATTCACTGTCTCTCTCTTCTACAAAAAAATGAAGATACAGCTAAAGAAAAAAATCTGATGTTCTAATTCTTTTTCCTTCTTTCTAGTCACATAGTCTGGATATTTTCTCTCTTCTTTCCCATTTTTCTACCTTATTTAATTAGGAAATAATGTTGATTTCATACTTTTCTTAATTTAAATGACACACTTAAGCAACAGTGATTATGACAAAAGATATAATGTACATCAGAAAATGAATAGCTAAAAGGCTGAAATATGTAGTAAACACAAATTCAAGAAACTTGAGAGTTGCCTTCAAAATTTAACATACTCATCCTGCAGGGAAAAAATGGTCAAACTAGTGTCAGACAGACAGATGGGTTCATTATTAAAAGAAATGAATTCACAGGTTGAAGATTCTTACAATGAAGGATGCTTTGATTTGGGGGAAGTGATGTTGCCAATCAGAGTTTAGACATCTCATTGTCTTTGTGAGAATAGTCTTGAAGCATCTCCAGGGTGTTTCACTCCCTCCTTATCCAACTCACAGCTCTAACCAATGCAGAGAGCAATTTGTTTTCAGCCTGTCACCCCTATTTGTGTCTCTGTTTCATGACAAGCTCCAACTTTAGAGACACCCTATTTATGAGTCAAAAACAAATGATTTATAAATTACAAGAAAGGGAGATGTTTTTAAATTGTACTTTCTTCTTTATTATAGAAGCTATGTGGAATATCTTTTTTTTATAAGTAATTAGTAATGGAAACTTTATTAGACTTTTCTTTTTTATTTATTTTAATTTTTTGTGGGAAGAAAGCAAGTTACATAGATAAGTATACATCATAACTATGAAATTATAACCATGTAAAATAATATATTATTTGTTGATAGATTTAAAAGTTTCAAATACTACTGGCATGGCAAACATCAAATCCAGTGTACTGATTATCATTTCTGGGAATGTATAATAGGGAATAGAAGAGATATCCACAGAGAATGTCAACTATCTCTGTGATGGTTGTCTTTTTTTTTCTTTTTTAAATTTAATTTAATTTTTAAATTTGCGTATGCATGTGTATTTATATTTACATTGCATTACTGTATACCCTGGGGTTTTCCCACTTCCCTAACACCTGTTAACCATCCTACTCTTTTATTCCCTTCACCTTCCCCTCTTTTTTCCCTCTCCCCCTCTCTCGCTCCATTGTTGAGTCCCATTGGTCGTTTTTATTTTTTCTTATCCAATTGTTTGTTTTCCCCTATATCCATCATATAAGTGAGACCATCCTGTATTTCTCTTTTTCCTATTGACTTATTTCTGCTAATGTGAGTCCTTCTAGTTCCATCCATGTTGCTGTGAATGACGTTTGTCCTCCTTGATTAATGTGTAGTATTCCATCGTGTACATATACCACATTTTTTTCCAGCCAATTGTTGGTTTTGGGGCATTTGGTTTGTTTCCAAATCTTGGCAGTTGTAAACAGCTGCAATAAATATGCATGTACAGGTATTCTTTTGAATTCATGTCTTCTGAGTAGAGTTCCAGTATTGCTGGGTCGAATTGCTTGGTCGAATGTAATTTATGCGGAATATCTTCTAAGCCAGTGATGTGTATTTGGAATTCAGTCAAACTTCATGCTAATAAAGTTATGAAAAAGTTTCAGAATTACTTGTGTCAACTGAAATTTGATGTATGTTATTAGACTTTTAGGATGTTAGTCTCTGAAACAGATTAGAATGTTAGCTTTTACTCATCTCTATATAATCAGAATTACATCATGGAAAAACGCTTTGCTAATCTTCATTATCTGAAGCCATAATAGAAAACCTTTCCCTGGAATAGAACATTAAGTTCCATATTCATTATAATTTTGTTGGTTGATGATAGTCTGTTTACCTTTATACTTTTTTAGAAAGAATTATTTATGGCCTTACTATATCATTACTATCATTTTGATGAAAGCAGAAAGATTAAAGCATAAACTATAACAAACTTAAATCTAGTAAATGATCCACTTATATAAACATCTTTTGAGAATATATAATGTGGCTCAACTGGACCTTGAGTGTTGTGAAGAAAGGATGACACAGTATTTTGACTGAACAGTGTATTCATGTTACCTTTGTGAATGTCAGTACAGGAAGCAACACCAGACATTTTAACCTGCCCTGTTATTTTATCGTTTTCAGACCCGTATAGTTGTTCATCTGGTCAAATATAAAAGGTGGAAAAAGTAAAAGACCATTGATCTTCCAAACACTCAACTAGAAATCTGAGATACAAGTGAAGATCAGTGGCAGTTTTTTTTTGGACTTGGGGGAAATTCTTAAAAGTTCATAAGTTCCAAATACAGAAATCTGAAAGAGTTCATATTTATTCAATATACTTTGGTGAAATAAATCTTTTATTCCTGAAAGAAAGCTGGAGTCCCTTTCATAAAAATCTTCAGGGGTTAAAATTTAGACTTATTGAGGAAAATGCAAATATGATTTACAACTATATAAGAGAAAAATATGAAAATGAGTATTTTATTTAAAATCCTAATTTTTCCTTACAGTTCTATGAGAGATCATCCCAAATTTCAGATGTGGAATTTGAGAAAGAGAAGTGGGGTGGACAGTTAACTAAATATATCAGGGCTAGGAAAACATGGGAAAGAAATTGATATCAAGGGTGGTGGTGGGAGGATAAGAGATTATGACAGTGAAGTTAATCCTGGTGATCCAAACCCTTAATAATCTCAGTAATGAACATAAAAATCTCACAAAACAAAAAGTTTCATTGATAAGACAATGCTAAATTTTAAGACTTTCAAACAGACCATTTTCTCTAAGTTTGTGGGGTCTGAGATCCCCCAGTCATTGGTCTTTTTGTCACCAAAATGCTTTGAAAGTGAATATTTTTTTTCCTTTGCAAAGGACTTCAGCAATAAGACACTAAGCAATAAGACTCTAGCCCATTTTTACTGATCCCCAACAGACATGTGATGCACAGGGGTTCAAGGCCCTCTAGGCATGTACAAGATCATACAAGGTATATGTCATTACTGAGAATCCCCTGCTTGTTAGGTAAGAATTCCACTAGCTCTCCTGAGCACCTGCTTGGGACTGATCTCCAGTCCTTCAATTATTTGTCTGACTGCACCACTTAGTAGTTGAGCAAGGATATCTATAATATGAAAGCAGTGTTGGCCTTAGCAACAGAGACAACCAAATCTTAACACGTGCTCCGTGAGCAAGCTGGACAGCTTCCATGAGCAGCACTTTTAGTTCAGCAGCCACAGGGATGCAGGCCCCCAAAGCAACTGCAGAAGATGTATGTATCACCTAAGATTGATGGTAGCTGATTCGTTCTCTCACTCAACAGACAGCAATTCTTCACCGTCTTTAGTAGCTCTACAATTTTTAGCAAATATTGCTGTCAGCAAGCTTTCCTCCCCATATCTAACCAAATTTTATTTCATGAAAATTTAAAGCTAAATACTTAATGCCTATCTTTTATAAAGAATGGAAGTATATGCTCAGTAAGTGTTCACAAGTCCCTTTATTTGCTATGCACATAGAAGAAAATTCAGTATTCTTTAGTTATTAATGTATCTGTATTTAATCTCAACATACTGCAATTTTTAATTTCAATCAACCATTTCAGACCTCCAGCTGCTCACATTATTTTTGTCTGTCCAATAACTGATTGTTCATATATATTTAGATTTCAAAATGGTAACATCATATAATTCATATCATGATCATTACTATATAATGTATAGCTCCAAATACATTATTCTCATTTTGATGGAAAATAAAAGTAGTGTATTTCCTCAATTTATCTCCTTTAATCTCAAAAAAACACTGTCATTATTTTCACTCTGCACAATGCCAACCTGCTTTGGAAAGGCCACTCACAAATTCTACTGCTTTGAAGTAGCAGTACTACATATGTACCACAAGTGGTATAAGTATGTGAAACCACAAAAGAATATGAGTAGTTAAAGTAACCTTGAGAAATAAGAACAAAGCTAGAAGCATCATACTTATTAATAACAATCTGTACTACAAAGTTACACTAATAAAACAGTAAGGTATTGACATAAAGATAGAAAAATAGATCAATGGAACATAAGAAAGAACCCAGAAATAAACTCATGTATACAAGGTCAAAAATTTATGATAAAGAAGGCAAGAATATAAAATGGGGGAGGAACAGACTCTAACAAATGGTACTGAAAAATCCTGGACAGTACTATGCCAGAAGGTAACACTAAACCCCTCTCCCTTTCATATATATATATATATGAAAATCATTCAAAATTATTAAATATTTGAAAATAAGACCAGAAACCATACAAATTCTAGAAGATGGCATAGATGGTATTTGTTTTAATGTTGGATAATAATTCTTTGGATTTGAATTGAGACAGCATAATTACAAAAGAAAGAAAATGTTTAAGTGGAACTATATCACTTCTTAAAATATTTTCACAGCAAAGGTAATTAGCAGCAAAATAAAAAAAAAACTTCATATAGAATAAGAGAAAATATTTGCAAATTATAAATCTCATCATGAGGGATTAATTTACAAATAATATAAAGAACTCTTACAACTCAATGGCAAAACAAGAACAAAAAAGAAAAACTCAGTCTAAACAATGTAGAGAGCAACTGATGGACATTTTTACAACAAAGATCTATAGATTGCCAATAATTACAAAAATGAAATCAAGAGGGCAATCAAATATCACCCTACTTAGAATGGCTATCATCACCAAGATAACATATGTGTGCTGAGGATGTGAAGGATGTAAGTTGTGTAGTACTGGTGGGATATAAACTGGTAAAGCTACTATGAGAAATACTATTAAGCTTTTGCAAAATATTAAAAGTACCCTTTGATCCATAAATTCAGCTTTTGATTATCTATGCAAAGTAAATTAAAACAGAAGCTATTTATATGTCCTTTATCACAGCAGCATTATTCACAATAGTCAGAATATGGAAACAATTTTTAGGTTCATCAGTAAATTTAATGAAGAAGTTGTAGTATATGCCTTTTGAGACTCATGAATGAATCTTGAAAGGTGTTCAGTAAAATGAGCCAGAGAAAGACAAAGTTGCTTGGTATTACTTATATGTGGAATCTAAGTTGGACTCATAGAAACAGCAAAATGATGGTTTCTATGGACTGAGGGTATTGGAGACTAGGAAGAGATTGAACTTCCTCTTCAAACTTTCAGTTATAAGATGAATGTCCAAATTTGGGAGCTGTGGGCTAAGATCGATCAGGATTCATGCTGTGAATGAAGAAAAACTCATTTCACTCTTATCTGTCTTCAGAACACTGAACACAGAATGGCATGCTTGACCTCTGCTGGGCCGCACTGTCCCCATTCCTCCAGCATTAACTCTTAAAGACACTCCTTAAGAGACAACAGCAAGTTAATGAGTAAAGCCCCTACCCCCAAGTATCTCACAGGAACTGTTTTACCTAATCTGATTTTGCCAAAGCCACTTATTCCTCTTGTTTAACTAGTTAAAATCCTTGTAAATAAGACTTGTGAGATGCAATAAACTTGCTGGATGGTGCATACTTCCATTCAGTCACAGCTTCTTTGGATGAATCAATCTCTCTCGTTATCCTTCTTCATTCCCCATGGCTTGACCCTTTACAGTCCAAAGATAAACATTTTAAACACGGTTACTATAGTTGATAGCTTTATTGTATAATTGAAATTCGCTGTTAGTGGAGTTTATATAGTGTTATGTGTATGTGTGTGTGTGTGTGTGTGTATGTTTAAAATGTTTTAACTCTTATCACTTTGTGATACTGAGTACATTGACACTGAGTATAAATTTTGCTAGTTAGCAAATTGCCACACTGTTATAGGTTTAAAAAACATGCACATTAACCATCTATGCACATTAATCATTTAACCGTTTGTTTGGATTGGGTCAGGCTTGCATCAACCAGGTCCACCTCAGAAGGCCACATCAAGATTTTGACTGGATTTTGGTTTCATTTAGAGACTTGACTATGCAAGAATGTATGAAGTTCATTCCAGTTGTTTGTAGATTAATTCCCTTACATCTCCATAACTGAGGACTCTAGCTTCTTACTAGTGGTAGCTTTAGTTTTCTTAGATTCTAGAAGCTGTCCATACTTTCCTACCATGGGGTTGTCTTCTTGGGCAATTCCCAACTTGACTACTTGCTTCCTCAAAGTCAACAGGAGGAATCTTTATCTCCAAATTGTCAAGATTTTGTAAAAGTCTTTCTCATTTTTGCATATCCTATTGTCTAGAATGTGCCTAGGGCTCATTGGAAGGGGTTACTTCAAGTTCATCTGTCATAAGAGCTTAATGAGCAGCATCCCTACTAAGTACATATTATGTAATGTATTTCCACATATTGTTTGTTTGTATTTTCTTGTATATTATATATTGTATATTATGTATACAATATATGTAATATATGTATATTATGTACATATAGTATAACTATATGTACCAGTGGTTCTAGTCATGTTATAGGAACTTTCTTCTCAATATTTTTAGCTAATACTAACACTATATTCTGTGAAAATAACATTTCAGTTAGCTCACAATTCTATTTTTTCATTCACTTTTTAATGTTATGTGAAAATAAACAATTTGCTCCTTTTGAATTTATTCATAACCTGAGGTCTTCTCTTTTTGAGGTAAAGCATATTTTTAATCTTTAGGATGGTTGTGTGTTCTTACAAAGAGGGAGAAAGAGAGAGCAAACACTAGTGTTTGCCACGGAGGCATTCAGAATTACAAAGCTAGGCATTGAAAGACTGGCTGGATTGACATCAGTAGCAAAAACAAAGAATTATTTATGAAGCCTGCCTGGTTACAATTTTCCAATGGTAATTTCTATTCCCTGACTCATTCCCCTTTTAGCATACACATTTAATGAAACATTATGAAATAAAACCCAAAAGCAATCTGATGCCAAAACACACTTATGTATTGCTTAACATGAAAAAAGTAAGAAAAAAAAAATCATTGTGGCAAGGATATTAATGTATAAGCCATGGTTTCATGGCTATAGAATTTGGTCCACCATGTATACAAAGCTACAGGTTTTGTCTTTGGAAAACCCAGCAAGCCACATCTCCCTCTAAGGGTTAGATTAACCATCCTCCCTTCTTGGTAAGAGGAGGTAGTGTTTCTATTTGGATGCAGATTTACTGTGGAAATTATCACGATGGACCAGGAAGCAGAGGTAATGATGTAACCAGGGTTACTGAATACTTCACTGCTTGCATTAGCAAAAAGATTATATAATTAATCGATCTACAAATACTTCCTGATTTCTTTTTTAATGCAAGACAGAGCAGCAGAGTAGCAAAATAGCCTATAATCAAATAAGACAATGCAAGTGATAGTAAGTTGTAAACTTCTGATGTATTTTATAATGCATATGACCTTTATATGTGAATTGCGATTGTTTAAAATAAATTATATGTCTTGCAATGTGACACCTGATGGGTATTTATTCTATTGTGAGTTACCCAGAATTATCTGGATTGAATTACATTATGATTAAAATCAAGCATTTAGTAATATAGGTCAAAATGTTAATGAAAATCAAGTATGGTTCTTAAGAAAATGCTACAAATATTCCATTATAATCACTGTATAAATAGTAAGGTAGAGAATGTAAGTAAGTAAACTGAGTAAGTAAACTGAGTTGGGGAGATAGCATAGCACTGCATTTTAGATTACCAATATTCGAAGCAAATGCAGTTATTGCACAGTGTTCTAAACAGTGTTTTTCTGCTTACACAAATTGTAATGGACTTCAAAACCATCATGCTATCATCATGTTTACCTTTGATTATGAATGTATAACTTTGCATAACACCAGTACATTTTATACATAGGCACATAGAGAAAAGGTTTTTGCTTTTCAGTGGTTATGAAAAGAAAGTTTTGATTTAACCTTGAGTCCACTTCCCTGTCTTGAGCGCTCGGCTTCTCTCTATTCTTTTATTTTCTATTTCTTTATCATTTACTAAATAATTTCTGTTATCCTTCATTCCTCTTTCAAAAATAAGAGTCTTGAACTCAAGGCAAAATTTTTAAAAGTTATCCCTAATCCCAGTTACTTACTAAGAGTGCTTTGAGTGCTTATGATTCAATACTAGTCTTTGATTTAAGTTTGATGTTGCCTTCAGAAGGACATATGTAAAAAAGCTTCCTTTTTTTCTTTTTGGTTTGTACTCAGAAGCAGTAACATTAGACTAAATACAATCAACTGCTCCAAATTCAGACCACTTCTGGTTCTGTCTTCCTGTTCTTAAGAGAAAGAAGTTGGACTTTGCAAACTATTACAATATCCTTCTTATTTACATGCTGCCATTTTGATGCTAATGCAGTATTCCTAAAGAATATTCCTCAAACTAAGTAGATGTATTCTCCTGATATTTCCTTTTAAATCACAGAGAGTTTCTAATTTAAAAGCACACAAAATGATCATCTTATAGGAAAGACACTTGTTTCTACATACATAAGCATTTTGATGCTAATGCAGTATTCCTAAAGAATATTCCTCAAACTAAGCAGATGTATTCTCCTGATATTTCCTTTTAAATCACAGAGAGTTTCTAATTTAAAAGCACACAAAATGATCATCTTATAGGAAAGACACTTGTTTCTACATACATAAGTTAGAACTGCATACATAGAAGGAAAAGATAATGTATTTTGATTTCAAATTTAATTCTTTGCTGTTTTATAGTGTCTTCAAATTATTATCAAGATACCTTTTTTAAGCAGCACATTATTTTTAATGAAGACAGACCTGTAACCTAATTAATACCTTGTGAATTATAAGGATACCTATCATACTAAGAACAAAGGTACAATTTTTTTTAAAAGTTTCATGAAGCCCAAAAATTCACCTGTCCAGAGATCAGTTGGCCAATATTTACATGTCTTTAAACCTGAAAACAGTTTTGATTCAAGGGGATATTCCCTATGGCATGACCTATGGCATAGTGGTGTTGCATATTTTTCAGAGTATTCTTGAAACAGGGTGACCCGAAGGGACTTTTTGCCTTCACTTTAATACATACAGGCCTGCTTCTCTCTCCAAAGCAGGAGACAAGCAGTTCCTTTGCAATTACCTTTAACCTTACTGGATACACCTATCTGGCCACTTCTCTCTACAAAGCAGGCTACACACTCTTCATTAGCATTTACACTGATCACCTTTGATATGCAAAAGCCAGCCAGCTGCTTCTCAGCTCTCAGCTCCAAAAACTGCAGTAGAAAAAAAAACTTAAAAGCAGTTTAAACTCTCCACTTGTGGGTTCTTACCACCATCCCCAGCCTTCTCAACCAAAATACCAAACCAATGCAAGACTATCAGTGCAGACTAATTTATTTCTAACAAAGTGATTTGTAATTATCCTAATAACTACAAAAGAAACATGTAAGACTCAGAATACTTTAACATTGTCCAAAACCTTTCTCAGCATTGTCCAAATCCTTTCCCAGATTGCCCAGAAATCCTCAGTCTCTCAGTCCTGATCATCTCACCAAAATCAGTCAGTCAAGAGTTCCTCTCCACATGTTTGAAGGCATCTTTCTTTCTTTCGGGCGCTCCTTTGGCGTGCTCCTCCTTGTCTTCCATGCTGCCTTCTCCTTGTCATCTTCAGGTAGCAGGAACTTAATGGTACTGGACCCAGCAAAGTTCACTTTCTTTTCAGGCCTGTCTTTCATGGCCTCTTGCAGACCCAAGTTAAACTCCTTAACTGCATTCAGCACACATGCTGCCAGCCTGGGTCAGCCAAGGGTTGCAGGCCCCCAGTGGCCACATAGCCAAGCTCACATGGCTCACATCTTTACAAGATGGCCAATTCCCATCTCTCCTCCACTGAACCTCTCTATCCCCTCTCCATATTGGAATCCCAATCCAATCGAATCGAATCCTTCTCTTTGTTTGCACACCCTTTATATTCCCTGATTTCCTGCCTTCTAGGAAATCTGTTTCACCTTGACCATTTCACTTTTTTCTCCCCCTGCATCTCCCTGAAGGGAAATTCCAGCTAAGGTCATTCTCACATTTTAGCATACCTGTCCTTGAAATCTGCAATCTTAAACAGGAGACTTTGGGAGGGGGGGTAGCACACCCTATCATTCCATTTGAAAAGTTCTTGATCAAAAGCAAGAAATGCTAAGAGTCACAAGAAGAAAGCCAACAAGCTGGACCAGGGCAGGTATTGCAGGGCAGGTCCATATATTCTCAATGTGTAGACAAAAAATGATCATGTAGACAGAAATTAACCTTCCAAAGTATATTCTATTTAAAATTAAAATGTAATTTTATGTTTATCTTGTGGGAGTTCCCCAAGGTGTGATGAAAGCATACATAATGTCTTTAATTAGAAATACTAGCGCTAATAAGGCTAAGAAAGATGGGGAGAGAAACAGCATTTTCATTTTGAATTTATACTAAGAAGTTGCAAAAATGAATTAAATTACAAATTTGCATAAAGGAAGTATAAGCAAAGGCATTTCTATCTGTGTTAAAAGTCAAATACACAGGCTTATGAGGTTTCAGTGAAGTGTTAGGAATTCAAGCACCCTTGCTCTTCTATTGTTAGACATTAGCCTGAAATTAAAAACAACAGCATCTACATTTTAAGTACCAGAGTGGAAAGAACAGAGGAGGCAAGAAAATGGTGTACCCTTGTTGTTGGCAGAGGACAGCAGGGTTTCTTTCAGCAAAAAAAATCCTTTTCCTGTCAAATTTTCATAAACCAAGGAAAAAACTCTATGTCTTGTAATGTGATACTAACAAGGCAAGAGGTTTTGTTAACCCTTAAGCTTCCACAGACTCATTTCTTTTGTCATTCAAACAACTGCTGCTCTCCCTGGCTCAAGGCTTCTCCCAGACTGAGGGAAAAAAAACAAAAAAACAAACAAACACAAACTTTTAACTGGATTGTCAATGTTCATGGTCACCAGCAGCTCTTGTTGCAATATCAAAAATTTATTACTAAACAAGAAAGTGATTACCTAAATATGTACTACAAGATAAGCATATAAAAAGAACCCAGTTACCCCACTACAATATCCAAAACTGTCCTTTAGTCTTTGGTCACCTCAATACATGTCCAATCAATCTGAATCACAGCATGTGTTCCAAATGCAGGCATCCTTCTTTTCATCTTTCAGCCTGTTTCAACTTTCTCCAAGCATATAGTCAAAGGTGTGATGTTTTTCTTCTTTTTGGGGTATCCTTTTTAACTACAGGCAGTACAAAGACTCCGAGACACAGGAACCAACAGCAGGTCCATCTGGGGCCTCCTGGCAACCTTTCCAAAAGGATTTGAATCAAACTAAATAAGACAAACTCCAATATGAGGTTCAAAGCTCTTAGATTCCTTTAGCACACACACAGTTTATGCATGCTAAAGCCATGAGCTCATCAACCTGGGTCATAGGCCATGGGCCCAGGCTGCCTTCAGTCATGGGGCTGGACTCACATTCTCCCTCCACAATGACTGAATGCCTTCTCCATCTTCCCAGTTCTTTTATTTTCCTTCCTCCTCCCCACATCTATCTTTCTGAAAGAAAACTATGAATTCTAATCTTGAAATTTGCAATTTTAAAGCAACAGGGAAGTAACTTCTTTTTTTTAGCTCTATCAATGTATGGCATCAGCATTATTAATGGCAAGTGCTAATTCTAAAGCAACAGGGAAATAACTCCTTTTTAAATTTTTTTAACCATTATCAACTATGTCAATGGAAAATACCCTCTAGCATACTCAGTATCTCTATAGAACAATCTCTGGAAGTTGATATCACAGTACATGGAGTGTTCAGCTGAGAGTAGTGGAATATGGTCTTTGAGATAAAAATTTATAGACTATATTCCTATGGAAGAGGGGAAAATTTACAGAGGAGAAATAAGTGCTTTAGTGTAATAGGAAGATAAAGACTAGGCTTGAATACAGTGTGTAGGCATATTTCCTAAAGGGTTTGCAATTATTTAACAATTTTTAATATACAGCTTTGTAGTATGTCTAAAATAATTCTAATTTGAAATCTGGAAATTTTGAAATCTGTAAAATTGTGTGATTTAAAATAGTTACCACTGTTAGAACAGAGTTAAATAAATATTTTTAAAAAATCTTTATTTCTAATAATTTGAAATTATTTAAATATTAAATAATTCTGAAAATAAATCTATTCAAGCCCCCATACTGGAGAGCTGATTTTAAAAAATAAAAGTAAAAATGCATAATTATCCACTAAATATCAGTAGAGTTTTTCTTCCATCTTTTTTTCTACCATTTCTGCCAGTTTCTCTTTCCTGATATTCTAGCTTTATATTCATTTTCATTATCTTTTATCCTTCCTACTACCCAAATTTTAACCAACATTAACAGTGATCATTGTAAAATGCAAATAAATTCCCATGATTTTAAGATTAAAATCCTTTAATGATTTTTGGTGTTCTTGATACTCTAAGTTCCTCAAAGAAGTTAAAAATACTCTACATTTCACAACTATTTTACCTGCCTGTGATTATTGCCTTTTCTTTTTTTCTTATCACCACACTTTCCCAATGCTCTCCTCTGGCTGTCTTTTTTATTCCTCTGAGGACATATGTTTAAGTTAACTCAAGAAGATATGGAGCCTTAGCAGAATAATTGTCAGAGAAGTGTATCCAAGTAGGCAGATTCATTCAATTAAAATAAAGTGAGCTGTATTTCATCCAAATAGGTTATGTTGTAGAGTTCCAAGGCAGAGATAATTGCATCCACAGGTCATGGTACTTTTATTTATGGTTTTATTAAATTGTATTGCTTATTACCATGTACAACTGTGTAACCCATAGTCATTCTATCCCCTTTAAAATTTTCTTTGTTCTTGATAATATCCTCTACATATATTTCTAACTTCTTATAGATTGTTTTTAAATGTTTTTCTTTTTATTTTATATTGTAACTCCATTTTTGTGAAATTTCAGTGAAATTTTGCAAGATTTCTGAATGCGGAGATTTATGAATTTTGCAGGGGTTTCCAATGTAGAGAAAAATACATATTATAAAACTTCTTTTAGTTTTTTTTTTCTTATTAGTCTGTCTGATGTTTGCTTAATTTGTTCAACCTAAAAATGTTGGAGGGTATCTATCATTAACCTAGCTGGTGTTGTGCATTGATAAATAACACTGTATAGCTAGGAAATATGAGATACTTCCTTTAAATTTCTTTTCTTTCTTTCTTCCTTTTTTTTTTTTGAGACTAGGTCTCACTATTTTTGCCTGTGGAACCACAGGCTCACATTGCCCAGGGTACCACAGACTCACACAATCTCCAGTTCAGCTTCCCAGGTAGCTGGGATTACAGGCATGTGCCACCATGTCCAGCTATTTTTTTGGGGACTAGGTCTCACTATGTGCCACTGGTCGGACTCAAACCATGATCTCTGGCACCAGCCATGGCTTCCTAGGCTGTCACAGGCAGGCATGGAATGTGCCACTATGCCCGACCCCAGATTGTATATTTCAATAA
The DNA here is from genome assembly GCA_004024945.1 of Uropsilus gracilis. Classification (NCBI taxonomy): domain Eukaryota; kingdom Metazoa; phylum Chordata; class Mammalia; order Eulipotyphla; family Talpidae; genus Uropsilus; species Uropsilus gracilis. Next base: position 28,797 of record PVHY01003323.1, on the reverse strand, counting down.
GGATCTGATAATATTATGGAAATTTGACTTGCTGACTTATTTCAGGCCAATGTGAGAAAAGCTTGGGCTGCTAGTCTTAATAGTTTTCTTTCAGAAACTATAAGCCATAGTTTTCTTTTAGAAGGATAGAAGGGGATAAGAAAGAAAAACAAGGCTTTTGTGATGTTAGATGATTGACAAGGCTCACTCTTGGAAAAGTGGGAAAAACAAGAAGGAAAGATATAAAAAGAGCTTAAAAGAAAGGGAAAGGATTCAGCCATTTTTGGAGGAGAATATGGTCCTAGTCATTGCTAAGACAGCCTGGGGCCCATGGCCTTTGGTCTGAGCTGTTGAACTCATGGTCTTAGCATGCATAAGCTAACAGTGTATGTCCTGAAGAAATCTAAAGAGTTTGGAGATTTGAAACTTGTGTTGAAGTTATCTTATCTAGTTTCATCCAAATTTTTTTGAAGAGGTCATGAGGCCAGAGAAGATGGACCTGTTGTTGGAATTTTTCTACTGCCTAAAGTTGAGAGGACACTGAAAGAAAAGAACATCATGTCTTGGACCACATGCTTGGAAGAAGCCAGAACAGATGTCAAAGGAGGAAAAAAAATTACTGTTTTAGAACACATACTTGTTGACTCTCATCAGACATGTGGTGAAGTGAACAAGACAAAAAAGACAGTTTTGGACATGAGGTGGGGTAATTGGCTTTTTCATGTTTATTTTGTAATGAGGTAACTGGGGTTTTTACATGTTATCTTGCAATACATGTTTAGGTGATCACTTTCTTACTTGTTTACTTAATGATCAATAGTTTGATCACTTTAAGAGTTTGGTCTGACTTTAAATTACATAATGTAGATAGTAAGGAACCCTTAAAAAGAGAGGTTTAAAGCTTTATTTTTCTTTATTATGGAAGAAAGAGTCCAGGACAAGCAGCAGGAGTCTGAATGACAAAGGTGACTAGTGTGTGGAAGCTTAAAGGTTGATAAGGGCTTTTGCCCTTTTCCTAGCAGATTAAAAGGTAAAAAAATATTTCTCTGGTTTAGGAAAAGCTGGCAAAAGGATTTTTAGTAAAAATACCAGCTCTCCCCTCCCTTGATAATAAAAGAACCAAGAAGGGTACATCATTTTCTTTGTGCTCCAACACAATGTAATACTTCAGTATGTAAATTTAAAAAAAGTTTTAATTTTAAAACTCTTACTAGATGAATTTTGCAAAAATCTATTTATTTCAAGAATTGTCTTCTTTATAAGATGCTTTTTATGCAGTTAGCTTTACTATCTCTGATGACTTTAACACTGTTAGCGTCACAATGATCTCAATAATACAACAATGTATTTAGTGTAACAATTATCTATTTGGAGAACTTTGCTATTCCAAGAATTAGATGAAGACTTCAACCAGTATATACAAAAAACATTGAACTAAGGATAGCTCCATAATTATAACTATTGATTTTTTAATGGTTTGCCATCCTACTGATAAACCTAAACTTAATTTTTTTCTGGGCATGTCTGTTTGCATGTGTGGAGATCAGGTACTGACTGAAAATCATGATTTTAAACTTAGGATTGGATTATTCCAGTTCCAATGTTTCCTCATAGGTATATAATATTGCTGTTAGCAGTGTACTTTCCCAATATTCACAGCTATAGCATAAGTAAAATAAATGTTTATGGATATCCTGCCTTACAGCCAGTGAAATTGAAACAAACACTCTTAAGTTGCTCCTTAGAGATACACACAATTAACTGAAGACAGATAATTGCACATGTATAATGGTTTCTTGTGCACTAAGTATCTGTTTACAAATCAAATCATTCAATTTGAAGTCTCAAGTGTATGATATCTATGCTCAATTAACCCCTTATGGCTATGCATAACCCTAGTTTGTAAAAAATGAGATCTTTAATATTTTTTGATATCTTCCCATTGTATTGTAAATTTATACAACAAAGTGAGAAATAAAAATCAGTTACCATTTTTCTAATTAAAAGATATATCAACTGCAGTTTGTATCACTAACTATTGTTTGAGGCTTATACATTAATTTGCAGTTCTTTTATTTAAACAAATTCTCTATGGCAACAGCAATATGCTAAGAATTGTCAAAACATATATACCTGATAGGATGAGAAAAGCAATTTTCTAAGAATACCTGTGAGTGGTTATTAAACTTCTCAAAAAAATATTGCTAAGTGTAAAAATTAGGTGTACTGGTGTTATTCACTTAATTCTTTATTTATATTATTATTATTGCATCGGTAAATATATGAAGTATTTAAAGATGAAGACTCCTGTGTTTAACCCACAAATAAGTGAATCTGATTCATATTTTTAAATGTTGTAGAAAAGGTTTGTATGATTTTGAACTTATATCCTGGAATCACACAGCTTTATAACCAATTCCAAACTTCAAGAAGTGACCAGTGACCAAATAAAAATATTTATGTTGCTACTTTAATCTTAGCTTTCTTAGCTAAAAAAGTGCATAAGTATAATACTTTGCCAAAATAGTAATGTGATAATCATGAAATGTTTTCATGTTCTAAAGACTCAGGAAAAAAAATTTACTTCTGAAGTTTGGGGCACATTTTTCAACTCTATTTTCTTTAAGTAAATTCCAATAATTTACTAAAAAAATAAAAATATAATTAATAAATTGGTTAATAATGCCACAGATAAAGTCTTTTTGTAGAGAAGAGAAAAAGTACTAGGGATAGAAATAAGACTCATATAATGAATTAGGCAATTGATGATTGTATGGACATATAACTAAATGGCAGAATAATGTGATAAAAAGACAAACTAAATGTTTGTAGAATATAAAATTATGATTTTTAAAGAGTCTAGCTTATAGCTTCTCTTGCAAAGACTCTGCTATTACAGCCCAGAGGCTCAGAAAGAGCCAGAACATGGAGTGGATTGGAGGAATTCTAGACTAGAGCTGAGACCAGCGGAGGCTCTGGTGCAAGCTAGAGTGCGGTCTGCTCCCAAGACAACTCCAAGACAACTCCTGTCTCCTTGGCAGTGGACTCCAGGTAGGAGCTTGGATTGGGAATTTACATTTCAAATACTCTAGCTTATAGCTTATCTTGCAAAGACTCTGCTATAACAGCCCAGAGTCTCAGAGAAAGCCAGACCATGGAGCTGAACAGCGGAATACTTGGGCTGTCCCTACAACTCAGAAGTGCTGGTGCAGACAAAGAAAAGACCTATCTCCCTAAATAGCCAACAGAAACAAGAAATAATTCAGACACAAAAGCAGAACTAACTGTAACCTACTAGACGACAACATGCCAACCAATACCAGAGCAGCTGTTGCTCAATATATAGGGTAAACCTGAAGAGAAAACATGGGAAAGAAGAAAAACAAAATTACTCAAGTAAATGCAAAGGAAAATAATCCATCACCAAAGGATAAACAATGTACAGAAACCCACAGAGATAACATCAAAGAAATGCCCTATATGTCAGATAAAGAATTCAGATACAATATGATAAAAGCAATCTAGATAAGAGGTGAAGTAGGAAAAAAAAATGCAGCAAAATGAACGTTATCATTGCAGAAGAATGAGATTGAAACCCTAAGTAAGAAGATGAAGGAAATAGTTTATAAGAGAAGCAATAAAAGGGCTCAGAAATGCAGGGAAAAGCCATGAAAGCAGACTAGAAGAAATGGAAGAATGAATCAGCACAGTAGAGGACACAGAAATAGAATGAAGAGAGAATGAAGAGAGAAAAAGAGAAAAAGCAAGAAGACAGAAGAAAAAATCAGAGACCTATCAGACACCTTAAAGAAAGGAAGTATAAGAGTAATTGGAATTCCAGAAGGAGAAGAGATAGACATAGGAAATGACAGACATTTTAATGCAATAATGGAAGAGGATTTTCCAAATATGAAGAACAAAATGAAAATAGACATACAGAAAGCAAAAAGGACACCAAACTACTTTAATGAAAGAAAAACTACAGCAAAACATATCATCATAAAACTCCCAAGAGCCCAAGATAAAGAAAAAATAATGAGCATAACTAGAAAGAAGAAACACATAGCCTACAAAGAAAAACCCATTAGACTGACAACAGATTTCTTTGAAAACACTTTAAGCATGGAAAGAATAGAGCCACGTCTTCGAAAAACTCCAAGACAAAAATTGCTAAACCAAGAACACAGTATTCTGAAAAGCTTTCCTTTTATGAAGGAAAAATTAGACCCTTCTCAGACAAACAATGTCTTCAGAAATTTGCTACCACCAAACCCCCACTCCAAGAAATCATGCAAGAAACCTAAGAACCAAAGCCTTCAGAAGAATAAATAGAACAAACATAACAAGTAATCAAATCAGAACCTCAAAATAACAGCCAGAAAACCAATGCTAGAACCTCAAACATCAATAATTACTCTAAATGTCAATGGTCTAAACTCATTAATTGAAAAACACAGAATTGCAGACTGAATAAAAAGGCAGAACCAAACTTTTTGCTGCCTCCAGAAAACACATCTAATCCCTAAAGATAAGCATAGATTGAAAGTAAAAAGATGGGAAATAATCACACAAGCAAACAACTCTCCCCCCCCCCAAAAAAAAAGCTGGGGTAGCCATTCTCATAGCAGACAAAGCAGATTTCAAAAATAAAAAGTGACAAAGGATAAAGATGATCACTACTTAATGGTTCGAGGCTCAACCAATCAAAAAGACATAACAATTATCAATATATATTTACCAAATGAAGGAGCACCAAGTTTCATAAGACAGCTATTAGCAGAATTGAAATCAAATATTGGTGAAAACACACACATAATAGGAGACTTTGACACCCCACTCTCACCAAAGGACAGATTAACAAGACAGAAATTAAACAAGGACACAAAAGATTTAAAGAAAGACCTTGACCAAATGGACCTAATTGATAACTACAGGACACTGCACCCCCCAAGAAAAGGAATACACCTTCTTTTCAAATACACAGGGATCCTTCTCTAAAATTGACCACATATTAGGACATAAGGCAAACTTGAATAAATACACAAAGATTAAAATTGTACCAACTTTTTTCTCAGATCATAAAGGCATCAAACTAGAAATAAACAATAAAGAGAAAGCAAAAAGAATGTCCACTACATGGAGACTGGACAATATGCTATTAAAAGAAGAATGGGTATTCCAAGGAATTAAAGAAGAAATTAAAACCTACATTGAGAAAAATGACAAAGAAGGCAAACCATTTCAAAATGTGTGGGACTCAGAAAAAATATATCTAAGTGGAATGTTCATAGCAATACAAGCTCATATCAAAAAACAAGAAACTAATCAAAACCTAATCAAAAAATGAATCTATCAACTTGAAGAATTAGAGAAGGAGCAACAAAAATATCCAAAAAGACAGCAGAGAACAAAAAATAATAAAAATAAAAGAAGAAATAAATAATATAGAAACCAAAAAGATGATTCAGAAGATCAATGAAACCAAAAGCTGGTTCTTTGAAAAAAATAAACAAAATTGGTAAATTACTTGCAAAGCTCACAAAGAAAGGAAGAGAGAGTACTAAAATAAGCAGGATCACAAATGCAAGAGTAGAAATTACAACAGACATAGCAGAAATTCAAAGAATATTCAGGCACTACTATAACCACCTCTATGCAAACAAATACCACAACCTGGATGAGATGGACAGCTATATCTTTCTAAGTATATCCATAACTAAACAAAGAAGAAATAGAGAACTTAAACAAACCAATTACAAGTAGCAAAATCTAAGCAATCATCAAAACTCTCCCAAAAACCAAAAGCCCAGGACCGGATGGCTTCACAAACAAATTCTACCAGACATTCAACGAAGAAATAGAGCCTGTGTTACTAAAACTTTTCCAAAAATGAGGAAGAAGGAAAACTGCCAAAAACATTCTATGAAGCAAACATCACACTTATACCAAAACCAAATAAGACAGTACTGGAAAGAAAACTATAGACTAATTTCCCTAATGAACATGGACACAAAAATCTTAAAATCCTGGCAAATCAAATCAAATGATGCATAAAAAGCATTATTCATCATGATGAAGTGGAATTTATTCCAAGGGCACAGGGATGGTTCAACATCCACATCCAGAAATCAATTAACATAATCCAACACATCAATAAGGAGAAAACCAAAACCACATAACCATATCAATAGACATAGAGAAAACATTCGATAGTCCAACACCCATTCATGATAAAAACCCTTGAAAAAATGGGGATCAAAGGAACATATGGCAACATAATAAAAGCCATCTATGACAAACTGTTAGCAAACATCATCTTAAATGAGGAGAAACTAAAACCATTCCAATTAAGATCTGGAACCAGACAAGGATGCCCACTCCCTCCACTACTTTTTAATGTTATATTAGAAGTACTCATTTCAAAAAAATAGGCATCAAAAAGTACTGGTGTGTATGTGGAGAGAAAGGAACACTCTTACACTCCTGGTGGGAATGCTAATGGGTGCAGCCATTGTGGAAGGCAGTATGGAGAACCCTCAGATTAATGAAAATAAACTGCCATTCGACCCAGCAATAGCTCTTCTGGGAATCTACACAAAGGAAAACTCAATGCTGGTACAAAATGACACCTGTACTGGGATGTTTATTACAGCACTATTTATAATCGCAAGGACATGGAAACAACCCAAATGTCCCAAAACCGATGAATGGATGAAAAAATATATACACAATGTAATATTATTCATCAATTAAAAATGACACATTTAATGATTTTTTTGGTAATATGGATGTACCTAGAAGAAATCATATTAGCAGAAACAAGTCAGAAAGAAAAAAAAAAAAAAAAACAGAAACCAAATTAGTTTCACTAATATACAGACAACCAAATGAAAGTACATAATGGGGAGAGGAGGACCAAGTGAAAATGCCAGGGAGGGGCAGAGGTGGGTGACCCCCAGGGATTACAATGATGTGAACTATCTATATAAATAAACTATTTATATATAGAAAAAGATTAAAAAATAAACAACCTTGACCCAATAGACTACACCATATAACCGAGATGTATAGTAGGCTAGACCATGTAGCTTTGTGTAATTATAATCTATGGCATTTGCACAGTGACCAAATCACCTAATTCTTTTCTTTGAGTGTATCTCTGTTGTTAAGTGAGGTATGACTATATGTATGTAATTATATATGACTATATGTATGTAATGTATGTAATTAAATAATTTTACCACTAAAAAAGAAAAAAGAAAGTTACATGTATTTCAGTTTTATAAATTTGAGGGTTATTTTTGGAGCAAAACTTCCTATGAGATAAAGAATATTGTCAACACAAAGTAAAATAATTTATTTCTTATTTAATTGTAATTTATTTCTTTGACTTCAATTTTGGGGGAAAATGGAAAGAATGCTATCCAGATGAAAATAAAGAAAAATTATCAGGTAGTTCCTTAAGTAAAGTTAGAACATATAAGCATTTAATTTTACATTGCCATTTAAAAAGATTCTGCACAACAATAGCTTGGTTGTTTTTTAGTATTATTGAAAGAAAGATATTCATGATTTCTTCAGGTGTAGGAGACTCAAGAGAAAATTTTAATTAATTTCTTGGTCATTCCTACATTACTAGTTTTAAGATTCTTTTTGGTGAATGAATACTGAATATTTGCATTGGGTAAAGTTCACTAGTAATCTCTATTCATTTTACTTGGTTTCTGAAATATAATTTCATTATATATGAAGCTTGCAGATACAAGAAAAACAGTCTTCAAATATGATGTCCATTTCTCTTTTGCTTCCTCTCTCCATCTTCCTTCTCCTCTTCAAATCATCTTTCCTTCTTTTTTCCTTACTCTGTTAGTTTTTTTTTTTTTTTAATGTTTCCTTTTCCATCTAGGGATACATAGTGTTCCCATTTATATGTTAGGACAAAGCCATTGAACTTTTTTTTAGTCCCAGATGATTTATGCCTATATTGACTTGAGTACACATGTTCAATATAGACCATAAATTAAGTTGAAATAAAAAAAATTTGTTTTCATTTTTTCCTTTCACAATATTTAAAATTTGTCATTTGCTGAATTTATGCTTTAATTTTCTGTTAAGTGTTCTTTTCTAAGAAACATGTGTTTTTAAAAAATAACAGGGACCAAATGAACTATAAAATAAATGGTAGAAAGGGTGCTACCTGGGCAGATGGAATGAATGATAAATTCCTCCTATTTCTCCTGAGTTTAGACAGAGGTAGAGCCACAGTGTACTATTTTGAAAAGCTGCTAAAATGTAATGTCTTCATTATATGATACCATTAAGCAATAAATACTTAATCAATCTGCAACCATGGAACTACCAAACTGTAAATGCATTACCTGACCCTGCCCCCCAATTCTGTGGTTAGGTACAGAATATTTGTTGCATAAGTATGTTTTCATTGTATGCTTTCTGCTGCTGTTTGGGAATTATGCTTTCCATGGCAATTACACATTTCTAGCAGTGATCCAAAACTTTGGGCTTCTGTGAGCCTTATGCATCACAGAGTTTTCTGGCTTTGATAGACAGTCGTTGCATATGCTTTCGTTGAAGTCATTTTGCCATATTCAGCACACTTTTTCATGAATGTACTGGATTGACAGCTGACCTGCACTTGTTAGGCAATCAGCACTAGAAAGGACTATAACTATAATTACATTAGATTTCTGAAAATATTATAAATTGATCACACTTATTTTGATATCATATTTTAAAGATATATTAGTTTTAAAACATTGTAGATCACGGATTTGTTTTTGTCTCAAGTAGTGAAAAATAAATGGAGGAAAAAAATCTCATTTACTTCATTGGTCTCATTTACCACCCATTCCATTTCTTTTTATTACATTGCATTTGTTCCTTGTTATTTTTCAAAGGTGAGTGTTACTTAGAAAATGGTCATGAGGCAGAGGAAAATAATATCTTTAAGAAAAGGCAAAAAAATCAGTAAATGATTGTCTGAAAATATTGTAAAAGAAAAAGATCTTCAACATTTTTTCATAGTGGAGACAGCATGAGTTTTTAAAGAGTGGATCAAATTCTCAGAGACAGGAAAATATGTCTTGTTCCTGAAGGTGTCACAATAAACTTTTTATTACTGGTAAATAGACAAGAAAATTCGTGGATGCATGAATAATAACAAGGATTTGAGTTTTACCATACATTACAGACTATGACTGTTATGTTTTTCCTTAAAGAAAATGTAATATTAGAATATTATTTATTATTTTACCATCTTGCTAGTATATATAGAAAAATGCTTCTTTCACTGACTTAAGGAAAGGAAATAGTAGGTCTAAACTACCTATGCCAACATTTTTACTTCGTGGGATATTTCCCACATTCTCAAATATTAAAAATTGAAATTTGTTATTTTTCATATGCATGTGTTACTAATCATTGGAGATCAGAATTCTTACTTCTATGGTTTATTTGAAATAAGACAGTGGCAATATTCAGTTTATTATTATATGTAAAAGATGTCTATTTTAAGTTTTTCCAAAGCACAAGGAATAGTGTACGTACCCTGAGATTTTACATGCAGAGAAAGTTTCATATATATTATGTGTCTGTTGTAGTCATCAGATTCTTTTTTAGAAAGGTAGAATATTTGCACCAGATTTGCTTTGAAACTGATAGCATCTGTGGAAGATTTGATCTCACTACATGACAATTAGCATCTAAAGATTTACCTAAGGGAAATGAAATAATTGACCAGTAGTCTATTATATCTAAAGTGTGAAAAAATAAATCACAATATTTAAATGCTTGATTTATATCTACCAATATTTACTGCCTTTTTTGGTATAATATTTCTCAGAAATTTTGTATTTAATTTTTTTGAATAGCATTTATATTTTAATTATAAATGACTTAGTTCCCTTATACATTTTTAACTTAAGAGAGATTTTGTACTCAATTAGGCTAAACTAGGCTTTCAAATGGATGAGAACCCAGTGACTGATCTTTCTGCACTGATTTTAATTTTCTTCTAGATTCTTAAAATCATGGGAATAAAGCATTATTCATCAATGATAATATGCTATCTTCCTATTTTTATTGTATATAATTAAATCATGTTTTACAAAGGAAGTAATGTTGAAGATTTTTCATAAAAGATGTACTCTCTAAACTTAATGAAGAAAAAAATCCAATAAGGTAGGCTCATCAAGATGAAAACATTTGGGAGAAGTAATATTTGTTCACTGGCTGCACCTAATGGGTTGACAATGATCACAATCTGTTGCATGAATCTACTCTCTCCAACTTATATTATTCTACAAATATAGAATTGCTATCATTTATTTGTTAAATATTATCTAATTAGATTGCATATCAATTAGATTTTATAGTATTTGGGAAGTCCCTCAATTCCTCAATGCAGCAAAAAACAATCTTGCTTTATTTCTTATTGAATCTCCAATGAGAATGTGGAGTTTACTGTATGCTTAAATGTTTCTATCAGTCATGAAAACTTGATAACTTTGAAGCTGTAATAGGACATACATACAAATAAATAGAGATAGCAATTTATAGCATCTTCAAATTATACCTATCCTTATCTCTGACCATTCTTTATCTAAATAGACTGTAGCAATTAAACAACTATGTAAAACACACAAATGAAATGTGAAAATGTCTGCTGGGAAATATTCTATGAACATGCTAGATTAAGTGGGAATGGGTGAACCTGTAAATCTAGTCACTAATTAAAAAAATTGAAAATATTTAAAAAAGTAGTTACCTAGTCAATTTATACTCTTAATATTTGGGGGGAGATCAGTGACTGCAAATATTCTGAAAGAAGAAAATATAACAGGTGAAACCTGCATTTGTGCAATATAAATTCATTATTTTGCATCTAATTTTGGTTTTCAAATTTTTTCACTTATAGTTTCATCCTAAAGCAGTGCTGCCTGTATTTATATACTTAGCATTTGTATGGGGGAAAAAAGCATGAACCCATTCTACTGACATAAAATATACAAATAAAATGGTACTTAAAAAGGTAGGAAAATAAAACCAGATATAAGTCCCCTATGCTTATAGGTCTTACAGATTTATAAAGCCAAACAATTTTACAAATTAAATATAGACTATAAAATAGTAAAATTCAAATTAACAATATCAATTTTGTGTACAAATTGTCTTTTGCTGAAACTAAATTGCCTTTTATTAAGTGAATAGTAGTTGTTTAGGCATTGGCTATTCCAAACTATCATAAACTTTCAATTTTAAACTCCACTAAGATTTTTATGTGTAGAGCAGTGACACCATTTACTATTCTTTTAATGTGAATAGCCATATTGTGTCTACTTTGTTTTTCTCCCTCTCATTACCTTGTGACAGAATAACATTACCAGCTCAAATGCATGATGCTACAATATTGTCATTCAAAAACAGTGGTATTTGATTTTAAGGATCCAGTGATCCATTATACAAATTAAACATTTTAAAATTATTTTATTATTGAATATTCAGTGATGGTAAGAATATGCTTAAAGTGTCTCAAAGAAGTTCAGAACTTGGTGGAGGAATATTGAACCAAGTGTTATTAAACAAAATACAAGAAACAGTACATTAAAAAGTTACCACCTATCAAACTAAATACTTGTCTGTAGAGTAAAGGACAATGATGCACTTACAGTTTGGTAGTTTCACATTTGCAAATTGACCAATCATTTATTGTCAATAAGCCAAAAGCTTTTTAGTCAGACTCACAAGAAAGTGAAAATATTACAAAGAAATAAAATCAAATGAAGTTACAAGAGAGGCTACAGATTTATAAAGAATCATAAGATATTATTATGAACAATTTTATGACAACAAATTGAACAATATATAAAAAGTCGATGTTTGCCTTATAGATGTTTGGGTCTTCCAATAATAAGAACAACAAAAGCAAAAATGAACAAAACAGTACTAAATCACACTGAAAAATTCTGCACAGAAAAAGAAATGCATCAAAATGAAAAGACCCTAGAGGATGGAGAAGGCAATGACATACGTTATGTCTTAAAAGAGCTTGATATCCAAAATATATAAAGAATTAATAAAAAAACAGCTAAATTAAAATTTAAAAGTAGACAATATGACTAGACATTTCTTAAAACAGATACATTGAAGGCAAACAGGCAATATTTAAAAAAATATGTTCACCATATCATATTTTTGGAGAATTGAAATCAGAAAAAACAATGAGATATCCCTTCATACCTGTGAAAATGGTTCTTATCTCCCCCCCCCAAAAAAAAAGGAAAAAAAAAAAAAAAAACAAGAAACAACTGCTGTAAAGAATATATAGAGAAGGGCACCATTATACACTGCTGGTGGCAATGTAAAATGGTCCAGTCATTATGTAAATTAGCTTGGAGAGTCCTAAAAATAATTAGATAGAAGTTCCATATAATCCAGTTATCTCACTTCTGAATAACAGATATTTAAAGAGATATCTGCCACCTATGTTTATTGCCACATTTTTTATAGCAAGTAAGATTTGAAGCAAGTTAGATATCTATTGACAGGTTATTAGAGACTGAAAATCTGGCGTATATAAATAATGAAATAATCTGCTATTAAAAGCAGTAACAAACACCCATAAAATGTTGCTATTTGTTATAACAACATGGATGTATCTAGATGGTATTATGTTTATTGAAATAAGTCAGACAAATAACCATTTTATTTCATTCATTTGTGGTAGAGAAACCAGACATATGAATGAATTAAATGAAACCCAAACAAATTTTCATACTACAAGACCAATTATTGACTGATAGAAAGGGAGAGGGAAGGACAGGAGATAGGAAAACTGGGGAAAAGTGTTAGTGATATGAAAAAATTGGACTTTTAGTAGTGAAGTTAAAGAACTATATGCAGATATTAACATATAATGATGTATACCTGAAATTTACACTTACAATGTAGTGCTGTTCAATTTAAAATATAGTATGAGATAGTGGCTACATTTGGAGTTTTTTAATTTATTTTTCCATGTAGAAAGTAAACTAGGTAATGTTCATTTTAGGCATGACTCTAGCAGAACAGAGTGAAGTTGAAGGTAGATTGGGGTTAGTATCAAATGTAGAATAATTGGATCAGCCATATATATATATAATTTCCTAGTCAGTTCAGAGTTTTAAACAATTTACAATGTGTTAAAGGTCAAATGTGTTCAAAATTCTTTTTTTTTCAGATATTTTTCTTTCAACATTATCTTTGTGAATTGACTTCTCTTTTATTAGAGATGGTGTCATCCACCTTTTAAAACTTTTCTTGTTCACAGTCATAAGGCAGAATACTTTCACCACTCTTGCCAATATTAAAGGCACTGCCTTGCTGCACAGAAAATAGAAACCGAGTTTTGTGATCTCTCTGCAGAAAAATATGATGATAATGAAAATAGAGCCCTTGTGATGTTGCACAGGAAGGTTTATCTTTGAAGCAGACATATTGCTGCATTTCTTCTACCGATTGAAATGCTAATTCCATTGTAGATAAATATAGAAGTTTTTAGTAACACCAGCAGTACTGTATTTTAAATAGGTTTTTCTTTTTCTGATTTTTTCCTAATGTAAATATTACATTGGCAAATGTTTGAAATAAGTTTCAAACATTTAACTTGACAAATCTTGTTCAAATTTGCAATTAATAGAAGTAAAAATTAAATAATGGGAATTTGTGAGATATAAACAGATCTGAAATTTGCTAAATGTTCAGACATTTAAAAACATCTTAAAGTTTACTAGCCAATAAATTCCCCATTTGTAACAATAAAAAGAAAATAATCCTGATAACACAATATAGCTAGAGTTTCTGCTTTCCCCTTCTTTGTTTCCTAAATATAATTTACACAGATGTAATCTGTGCCCTTGGTAATCCCTTGATTCCCTTGAATTATGTATTAAAAGCAGTTTTGCTTTTACTACATAGCATTTTAACAATAACTAACACTAACTGCTATTACTAAATTATATAAAATATAAAATATTAGATCATCAATGAAACAAAAAAAAAACTGAAAAACTGAGCTGAGGTTCCAATCTAACCTGCAGATATCAGAATTGCTAACATTTTGATGGTTTTTAGATTTTTTTAAAAAAATAAATGTAATTAGATCCCCAGACCCTCATTCAGATGGACTCCCAATATCCTCTTGACACATTCGTGATAATTAGACTGCAAACCTCCTTCCCTGGCCAGGAAGCAGATGTGGGCCAATAGTAGTGGGAATAAAAAGATGAAGAGTGGGCCTCCTTGAAATTCAGGTGGGCCAACTCATAGAGTGGTGGGACTCCTTTAAAGAGTATGTAAATTTGGAAACTCTGCACTTACCTGACAAAGAAAGTGTGCTTGCCCAGTTCTTTTTCCTTTTCTCTTTTTTCATAGATGTCAAAATGCATTCTGGTTTGCAGACTTCTTTTAACACCTCTTACTTTCCTTTTTTTCCTCACAGATGTTTCTCTATCAAGTTTACATTATACATAATCTTTGTGAATTCATTTGAAAAATTAAAAAAAAAAACCACAAAACAAAACATGGGTAGTGCTCAGTGTAGCTGAGAGAAAAAGATGTTGGATGAAGTCTTGGCACTAATTAATTAACCAATGGGCAAAGAGAATGTCATTAGCATGGCAAGGGAACCAAGCTATAGCTGCCATCAGGGCATTTAGGATTCTAGGTAAGACAAAGGAACAATCATTTTGTACAGAATAAAAAGTAGGAGTGGCAGAGCTGCTTTTATTTTTGGGATATCTATCTATCTATATCTATCTATCTATCTATCTATCTATCTATCTATCTATCTATCTATCTATCTATCTATCTATCTATCTATCTATCTATCTATCTATCTATCTATCTATCTATCTATCTATCTATCTATCTATCTATCTATCTATCTATCTATCTATCTATCTATCTATCTATCTATCTATCTATCTATCTACATGGATCCTCGGTAATCCATGGATACTCCAACAGTCTCATGCCTATTGTGAGAGTGAATGGGATTTGTAACAACTGTGGCCCAAGAATACTTTAATGCCAAGTGTTTGTTCTTCCTGGAATAAAAACTTGGCTTATACCACCATAATATTATTCAAAATCTTTCAAGGTGATAAGATGAGAGGGTTTTTAAATGGTTGATGGCTGGGACGATGGTAAATATGATTCATGATACCCAGACCAACTTCAATGTTCGGTGCCGTAGCTGGATTTGTCAAAGTCACTCTATTTAGTTCCCCTCAGGAAGAGAAGATCATGCAACTCTAATGGAGCTATTTTTGGGGTTCTACACTGAGAATTAGATTTGTATTGAGAATTAGTTTTGTGCAGTGCAATGGATGAATTGCAGAAAATCATTGTTCGGTTCATAGCCACAGAGTTGAGAGTGGATTGACCACTCCAACTGCTACACTTCTGGAACCAACACTGGACTAATACTGAAGTTACACTTCCCCAAGCTGATTTATGTGAAAACCGAGCATGGTGGTTTACTATTGCCAGTTGTTTTTCTACTATATGGGATACTTCTAAGGGGTATTCCCAACTGAGCTTATGAAATCTCTTAGAAATGTATCATGATGTGAGCCTTTCTCTTCCTATCAAATCCTCTTTCTCTTCTCTTTTAACATGTTTCATATTTGCATTACATTTAAGGGCTCCACTTGTCTACTTCCTCCTGCTCCTATTATCCTTCACAGGAATTTCTCTACTAAGATATATTACTTATATAATCTCAGCTCTGTTTTTATTTCTCAGATATGACTTTAAAATAGCTTATTTCACATTTCTTCTAGAGGTTCCCAGGAGAAAAAGTCCAGTTGTCCATAGTAATTATTAACTAGCAAATAATTTACCATATTTTAATTCTCTCCATTATATATTTCATATCCATAAAACTTCTGCCAGTTCTATATGAGATTAAAGTAAAATAGTGATCTTAAATCTACAGTGTTGATATTTTCAAGAGGTAGTGCCTACCCAGCTCCTTTATTAATGAAAGTGAGCTGGAA
This sequence comes from Uropsilus gracilis, assembly GCA_004024945.1. Lineage (NCBI taxonomy): Eukaryota > Metazoa > Chordata > Mammalia > Eulipotyphla > Talpidae > Uropsilus > Uropsilus gracilis. Next base: position 12,763 of record PVHY01003323.1, on the reverse strand, counting down.
AATAATAGCCCAGGTCAAGGAAAGAGAAAGTGTCAGAAATGATATGATTTGCAAACAGCCATCAATGAGCTAAGACTTACTGCCAATATAACTCCTTCTGTAAGCAGTTCCTCTTTCCCAGTGAAGCAATTCAGATGAGAAGATGAAAATTTAACCATAACCTCAGAAAGATTCTGAATTAAAATCTCTTGAAATAATTTTGCACTCTCAAATATTAAAAATGTGAGTTTATTATTTTAAATACTAAGTTGGTGGGTAAGTCATTATGCAATATATACATAATATATCCTTAATTTTACCACATAAAATGAATCCCTTTCTTTAGGATAAATTCTGGAGGAATAGATACATATACTTCTATATTATGCCAATAATATTTAGGTATATGCATGTTACTCATACATGTGAATCATTGAGTAGCAAGGATTTTTTTTTTTATCATTGCAAGGTTTGAATGATTTTTGTAAAAATTTGGAACATTAGTCACTTTAGTATTCCATTATTCTGACTTCTCCTAATGTGGTTAGGTTTCTTTTCCCCTTATTTTTATGAAAAAATGGACATGTTTCCCATTTGTAGGTATTAACTGTCTACTTATTCAAAATGAAGGAACTATATTAGCTGATAACTGTTGTTTAAAAATATTACTTGTGCCACATTCTGTGACATAATTCATAATTGTGCTTAACCTGAAACTATAATTAGAGCCAAGGATTCATGGTAAAGGCTTTAAATTAAGTGTCCATTAAAATTATATAGGATTCTAAGTCATTTCTCAGCATTGTAAGTGTTCATTCAAGAGGCAGAGTTGCTGAAATGTGAAGGTGGAAAGATAGAATAAGTAACTCTGGTGTCTAAACATAAAGCATACATTTACTCTCAAAGGGGGAGCAAAGAATTCCAAGACCCACTGTGATAAGTTTTAGTTTATCTTATATGTTAAAACTGTCCAAGAAGTTGCAAGTTATTCATTATTATCTTATATAAAAAGTAATAAAAGATGAATTAATAATGTAAGTAATATACTGGGTATATGTAGGTTTCTCATATTAGGTCTGATTCTTTTGTTTGAAAGTAGATATATCTCAATCTTAAGATAGAGAAATTTTATTACAAGATTAGTAAAGTGATTCATGAAAGGTAAAGAGAGGAATTCACCAGACTTTGGAGGCAACCGAAAGCAAGAACAATAATACCCATCAGTTTATTTCTTGAGTCATTTTCTCTAAATAAAAAGGCTTTTTCTAGTTTTGGTCTAGACTAATTTTAAGCAACAATGAAACAATAATAGAGCAAAAATCAGCAACAACCATAGATATTTAGTTTTTATAAGTGCCAGGCATGCTTTGTTTAATTTATCATTAATCATAACAACCCAAAAGATAAGTAGTCATATTATACCCCATTACCTATGTGGAAAGGAAGCCACAGTGGTTAAATGGTTAGCCATCGATTATACTTGTTTTATGCGATGAAAAGTCAAGTTTACATTGAGCCAACTAGTTCTTTATCATGTGATAAAGAATATAATCAAATTTAGTTAATTTGACTATTGTTCCTGCTCCATGCTACAGTTCAGAATGCTGAGAGATTAGTTTGACTTTCTGAGTATCAAGTTCAAATTCAAAAGGAATGTGCTCCTTGCCTCAATAGGAGTCAACATATCCACATATAATTCAGTCAACTGTGACAAGCATTTGGTCATGAGATTTAGTAAGGATGATGGGATGCATGAGAGCCATTTTAACATAAAATGTGTGCCATGGTATATAAAGGAAAGTATTCAAGAAATGAGTATGAAAAACATCAAATATTTGCTAGATTTGGGCTAATAATTAATGAAACTATTTTTTTTCTGTAGGTAACTAAGTAAGAAATAAAAAGGTCACAATTTGACCACAGAAATATGTGTCACTTCTTATTTAGGAAGCAAATGACAACAGTCTCCTTTTTTGAAAAATATTAGTTTACAAGTGAATGTTTAAAATCACTAGATGTTTTTTGATATAGCTCATTTTCGTATAGAAGGGCACAATGTTATATGACATTAAAAACCCTTGTGAATCAGTTTTGAAAAAGGGTGAAGAGGTCATTAAGAGAATCCATGATGTGTGTGTATATATATATACTCGTATATTTGGCTCAATGTAAACTTGACTTTTCATCACATAAAACAAGTATAATCAAGTATATATAATCATATATATATATATATATATATATATATATGTATACACACACACACACACACACCTATGGCTTACTGGAAAGTTTCAGGAAGTGAGAGGTAAGTGAAGCATACTTTCCTTCACATATTCAACTATATAAATGACTACATGTTATGAAACTCAATAACATGAGGGGAGTTTTGTGCCAATATAATCATGCATCCTCCAATAATATCCCTAGTATCCAAAATTATATAATTTATATTGTAAGCTAAGGTCAAGATTATATCTTGACCAAAAACAGATGAAAGTTGATAAACAACAAGTTGGAAATTAAAGGAAAACTGAAAATTGTTCCATATTATTTTTGTATTTGGTTTGTTTTGATACTTTCCTAAAGGCTTTATTCTCCCCCCAGTGATGACAAGCTTATCTAATATTTAATGAAATTTATTAACAGTTTAGATAGAATTCACATACATAATGTAAAAATTCAATCTAGGAGAGTATTTTTTTGCTAGAAAGATTTGACAATGATAAACATGTTAAACATAATTCAAAATAGACAATGAACTAATTTTAAAAACAATAGAATTTAGTTCTAAAGCACAATACTGTGTAAAAGAATTTTTTCATTTAATTTCATCAGCTTGTTTTCATAATCAGAATGGAAAATATATATTATAGAATTTGTATTCAAATCTAATGCCTGTATAACTCCAATCCATTTTGTTTATTTACAAGTAGACATGATTCAAACCAAATATGACTCAAAAGTGATTTTTTATTACCTAAGTACTATTATGTATAGCAATTTCATTGAAGTCTGGTTGAGTTAATTTGAAACCATGAGTGTTCAGAGACTAGAAATTTTTCTTGTCAGAGTTTCTGAAACTGCATTCATGATAATGCTATTTTCCCTTGTTACTATTTTAAATATTTTTATCCTTTCACTGCAGATTCTTCACATTCAAGTACATTGTTCAGATCCCTATCTTTTTTTAAAAAGCTTACTGTATTAATTGTATGTATTACTGAATAAAAAATTATACCAAAATTTAGCAATTTAAAACAGAACATTTATTACCTCACACTTTAGTGGTTTGAGAATCAGGTCTGAATTCTTTGGGAGTCTCAGAAGGCTGCAATCAAGACTTTGCCTAGGTCATCATTCATTTCAAAGTTCCTGGTACTGGATGCCCTTCCAGTTTCACTCAGTGCTTGCTGGCAGGATTTCATTCTTTTTACTCTGCTGACTGAAATTTTCAGCTCTTTGAGGTCTCTTGGTTGGAAGCCAATCTCAGTTCCTTGCTCTCTACATTAGAATAAGCAAGTGAGAAAAGCCAGATAAAGAAACCAGGAAAATCAAAGTCTCTTAGAGCTGAATATTAGATGTGGCATTGCATCTTTGTTGCCATATTCTATTCATCAGAAGAAAATCACTAGAGTTGACATCAATTTAAGTGTCATGATTTCATGAAGATGTGAATACAAGAAGGCATCATTATGATCACTTATGGGACTTTAATTTACTGCTTTATTTTTACTTTTTATTGTGAACTAATTTGAAACTTACAGAAAAGTTGCCAAAAAATAAAATACCTAGAATATATTTAACCAAGGAGGTGAAAGAACTGTACACAGAAAATTAGAAGACACAGATGAAGGATTTTTATTGTGACTGCTCTCAATGCTTAGACAAATTTTTTTTACAAACAACCCTAATATTAATATAGAACCATGAAAGACTCCAAGCAGCTGAAACAATCCTAAAATTAATTAAAACTGGAGGTACCATACTTCCTGATTCAAAACTATATTACAAAGCTATAATAATAAATGGTTTGCTTGTGACAAGAAAATAAACTCCAAGATTTAAGGGACAGAAAAGTGAATTCATAAATGGACCCATGCTTATGTGGGTAATAAATTAATGTCAAAGGAAGCAATAGTGCACAATGGAAAATTACTCAATCTCTTTAGTAAATGGTGTTGGGAAAAGTCACAGACAATAATGTACAAATGCTTTGCTAATAAAATCCACTTAAAATGGCTGACAGTGTGAGAGAACAATACAAATCAGTTCAAAGATAAAGTGGTTAGAGGACCAGATTTTGTGAGAAAAAGTAAAAAAAAAAATGCATAAGTTAAAACAAACTGGAAAGAACAACATATACAAGTAATCAAAGTCACTAATTATCAGGGAAATGTCACCTCCCACCTATTACAATGGCTATATGGAGAATATATGAAGTAACCCATTTTGATGAGGATGTAACAGAAAAGGAACATTTATGGTCTGTTGGTAGAAACATAAATTGATAATAGTAACTATGAATACCAGCATGGAGTTTCTGTAAAATATTAAAAGTAGAATGGTCACATGATTCAGCATTTCTACTTTTGAATATAAACCTAAAGAAAAGAACATCAGTATGTCAAAGAGATATCTACAGACTTCATTGCAGCATCATTTATGAAAGACAACATATGAAAACAACCTTAGTGTCAGTTGACAGTGACTGAAACTGATGAAACCATTCAACACTGAACCCTGCCTAAATTGCAGATTTTGTGGTAAAATTAAATAATTCTGGATGTTTTAAACACCTAAGTTCTAAAGTAGTTTGTTGCACTGTAGATGCCTAGAACAGTCATTAAATCAGTCTCTAATTTTCTTACATCTGTTTTATGCCTTATTTGGCTATTCATATGATTCTGTAAATCACTCAGTCTTGCTATCCCTCTCCAAAAGGTAAATAAATAGAATAAAAAAGCAATAATAAATAGCAAAGGATGTTATGATTTAGGTGAAAAGGCATATTACTTGTTTTGTAGCTTATTTATTCTCTCCCTTTTTTGAGTGGGTCCTCAGTATATTTGGGAATCTGGGATTAGATTTGGGGGCTGGAGGAGGTGAGAAGTTTGATGGTGTTTAATTCTTCCTCTCAGGAGTTAGTCTGCATTTAGGAAATGCCACTGACCACTTTGTCATTCTAATAGATATAGTAACAATCTCTTATATAGACTGATTGTATCTATACATTTTTTTCTCACCCAATTATTAGTCCTTTTTTTTATATCATCTCTCAAGAACAACTTTAGAGAAATTACAATCCATTTGTGATAATTAAAGTCATCAACTAAATTTCTAAAAACCAATGTCAAAATTTATACTCAAAAGGTACACAGAAACAGAAAGCATTTCATAATGTTTATGCTGTTTTCTATGATTGTAGACTCTAAAATTAAATACACACAAATGTTTGGAGTGGTCAAAATAATTGCTTTCCTTTATAATGTTAAAAACATGTGTTTTTAGTAGGCAGTGCTTTAGGTAATGAACTATGAGAATACAGAATATAACATTGGTTTCCAATAAACTAGAAACACTGTTAACTGAAGTTGTGATTAGATCATCTCAATTTTGAAAGCAACAAGAAAGGGTACTTTCTATAATTTTTAGTATTTCTATAGTTTATTTTTCACTATACATTTGAAATTCCCTAAAGCAAGTCCCTACTGGCATATTAGCATATATTTATCCTAAACAGAGTCAAATTAACAAGATTGCTTTCCACACCAAGATATATTACTTGTACTATTTTCACTTCTGTATATTAAGCCACCAGAAAAATTTGTTTTTTTCCTAAGCAGGGTCTGGGTTCACAAAAATCTCAGTTGGGAAATTAGAAGATTAGTCAATAGTTTATTCATTCCACTCACAAGATTTTAGTTGATTAAAGTTTATTTTTTCCCCCTTTTAGTAAAGGAGAATTTCTGAGAAGTCTTTCTGCTTCAGTCCTAAAGACTTTTCTAAGAGTACATTACTGAGTTGACTCACTGTTAATTCAAAACAGGTCCTGGGCATGTTGCCTTCAGTTGAAGGTTATGGTTGGAAATCATACCATGGATGTTTCCTAAATGGTGCCACTGTTTATACATACCAGAAACAGAACTTTTGTGGAAGCTAAGGCCAAAAGGAAAAAGAAATAATGCTACAAACTTCAGGTTCTTAACTACTCCTTTGTCTCTCTCTTTGTTTATACTTAAGAGTTACAATTGAAAATTATACCTTATTTTGCTGGAAGATAAAGGTCATAGTTTTTCATATTTAGGAAATACAACTTAATAGTTGCAGAAATAATTTTGTAGTCCTTGTAGTATGTGATATAGGAGAGAATGGGATGTATATGTAAAGAAAACAGGGATTATCCTCTAAGAAATTCAAATGTGGGACACATGCATCCATAGCGTATTATGACAGATATTCAAATAAAGATCAGAACATGTTCCTATGTGATAAAGAAAATTAATTTAAGTGTAAGAAAATTCATGGAAATATGTCAGAGAAAAAAGAGGAATTAGTCCACTTGAAAGAAGAAAAAACATGAAATATGCAAATACATAAAATATGTTTTTTAAGGTAGATGGGTTGAGTTAGGTAACAGCTCTTGGATCCATAACTACAAGACAAACTGACCTTATATCCACTTTGGAATTTAAATTAATCAAATAATTTTCTTATTTGCATTTTATGTATTAAAATTTCATCATTTTTAATGAATACGTTTTAAAATTATTTATTTTAACAACTTCACAGGTCTCTGTTTTTTTGTATTATTCAGTTCTGTAATTTCCAGTACTTGAGTCTTAGCTCAGTCAAGTTTTATTTTTTCCACTTGAGCATCTGCATCACGTTTCTTTAATTGGCATATTTTAAGGTACAAGAGCAAATAAGCTGGATGTTCTCCATTCCAGACTTCTAAAGGTACTGTTTACCACAATGAGCACAACTTTATCTTGTCAACAGCTCCAGGTCTGTATTGTTCAAGAAAAGTATGGTAGAAAGAAGACCTAAATTCTAAGGCAATCACTCAGGATACATCCTTTACAAACATTAATTTACAAACAAAACATACAAACAAATTACCTTTACAAACATCCTTTACAAACATTAATTTACAAACAAAACATACAAACAAATTACCAAACATTAATTTTCTGACACAGAATTGAAAACGCAGACAATACCCAGAAATTAGACTGAGATAGAAAAAAAAAATGATTGGATAATAAATTTTTCAAAATAGCAATTTCAGTAATAGAAGGTAAGCTGACAAAGTTCAATAAGTAAAAGCACATAGCGTGAATTAACTTTCCCAACAGTTGCGTGAATCTTTTACTTAGCATCTTTTTTTTTTTTAAATTCTGTTTGTATACAACACAAAATCTAATGCTAAGTGTGTCTTTTAAGATTGGTCTCTAACAGTGACACATCTGATTTGACATCTTCACATGACTGACTTTGTCAGAAATGTATCTGGAAACTTACCAGACCTATCCCCTCATTGTCATTTGCAATAATCCAGATGACAGAGTCAGTCAGTGAAATATTTTTTCCCAGCATGTGGCTGCATCATCAGCTGCTCCAGAATGGACTCTTTTTACTGAAGGGGATGGAAATATTTCTTTTTGTATACTGAAAGGTAAACTCCATAATGATACATATTCCTAGTAAACAACAATTTTGAAACTAAGAAAAAAAGACAAGGGCATCTATCTAATTTAGCCGCTTATGGAAAAACAGACAGGAAAAGTCAGAGATTAATCACTTTGCTATGCAAATAAGTAGGGGAAGTGTGTATAATACAGTATGGAAAAGAAGATATGATATAAAAATGCTGACCGCCACATTTTGAAAAATGTGGGTCTAACAAAATGTATATCATTACTGACTCAATACATTTTCCAATAATCTGGATTTAATAATCCCAATCTTGTTAATATTACAATTGCTTTTCTCTATTTGAAAATAACTTTAAATGTCCTTTATTATTTTCATGCACTTCTTGGCATAATCTTCTCTAATACTATTTTACTTTTCTAATTGTCATGATCCAGGGCAGGTCACTGATATTTCAAGATTGTATGGAAAAGAAAGTATATGTAGATTGCAAATAAGTATAGGAAAAGATGTTCTACATCCTACCATAATGGAATTATTAATTCAAATGAAAATAAAATACAACTGCATGCTATAGAATGACTAATATTTAAAACCCTGAAAAAATCAAAAGCTAGACAGATAATTTTTTCCATATAATTTTCCTAAGCATTCTGATATATAGTCAAGTAGATTATTTTTTATATTATTATATATTATATTTATTATAATATTATATTTATATTTTTTATATTTAAAAAAATTCTCAATTTCTGCTACTGGAAGAAGTAATGAATCTATTTCTAATACCACAATTTCCTTTATTCCTTCTCTATATACATTCATTTCTGTAAACACTAGCCTCATGTCAGCTTTCACTTGATTTCTTTCTAACTCTGGATGTTTAATTACTCAAGTAGGTAAGATATAATCAGTGACATCAACATTTCAGTTAAATTCAGGTAAATGTTGCTTGAAACATTTTAAGTGCATCAATTTATTCCTGTGGTTAATAAATCAGCAGGTAAGCAAATTAATGCTAAATGAGACTAGTTGATAAGTAATAATTGTTAGCATATTGATGTGTAGTGGGGGAAAATATTCCTATAATATATATGCATGCCAAAACATGAATGGAAATTGCTTTTATCTACTACTCTATTGTGAGATGATAGTGTCAAAGACCCTGAAACTCTATGATTTCATTTTATTCTTAGACTGTCTTTAATCTTGCTATATTAACCTTTGAGATGAAACACCCTGGCAGTTTAATGAACATGCTGCAAATTCATTATGTCATTGTATGCAATAGTAAGGGATAATCAACAACAGCTTACTCCTAAGCATATATACTCGGCCTTTTATACGCATATCTTCCTGTGGTGTTCCAGGCGTGCCCAGAAGTGAATATTTTTGAGGCCATCTTTTTAGAAATAGTCTGATTTACTTATTCGCTAACTGTGGATTCCATTTAGATACAATCATGAGTTAAAACATAGCTATTTACTGCTCAGCAGTCTATCTTTACAAAATCAAGCTGTCTTCTTTCTACATCCTTGAATAAATGGAACGATCATGGCTTGTGAACTGAGTTTCAGTAATCCTTGTTGTGGTGATGACATTTCAAACAAAAGCACATGATTTTTGAAACAAAAATCACATACTTTAAGGAAAAGTCACAAATAAATTATTTACAAGATACATTTAATATATGGGAATAAGAAATGAAAATTCATTTCACAATTTTTGGATTTTAGCTTTTTTCCCAAATGCACTAATTTCAAACTTATTTTAGATACATAATAATCAATACTTCATATATTGACAAATATTGTGATATATTAATGATAAAAATGAAAGTTTTTATAAAGCAGATATGTAAGAAAATATTTTTTTTTTTGCATTTAAGATCGAATGCTTCAGAAACTTTTTCAACAATATTGAGTAATAAACGGTTTCATATTCTATTTAAAATTCTTACTTGGATGTATAGTTGATACTGTTTTTTATTACTTTGATCCTAATTGTATCTTTTCTTAATTTAACTAATTCTAGCTTAAATCCCTATAATGACTGTGAATATATGTTCCTATCCAAGAGAACATACTGCATACTGAGAAGTTTATAAAGCCATTAAGAGTCTCTAAATACTCATTGACAGTGTCTACTCTGCACATTACCAGCATCTGGTGTAATATACTCTACAACATCTGATAATTTCTTTTACCTAGAAATTATTTTCTCATAATTTCCCATAAAGGGAGTGATTCATGCTTGAAAGATAAAAAAATTTTTCTACCCTCTCTGACTCCAAAAATGTATATTACAAATGCTTTCTTTATTATCTTTGCCTATCCTTGATACCTATCCTTGATAGTGAGAGTTCGGGTATTTTGGGGGGTCTGACAGTGATTCCAAAGAATGTTTTGAACAACTACACTTTAATAAAGTATTTATTATTAACTATAGGTTAGCAACATAGTGTAAATTTTTTTAACCTGGGAAATCTTGTGACTGAGTATAATCCCATGACATAACAATAAAGTCAAAAGTTCCTTATGAGAGGCAGAAACACACAAGTTATTGACCTAACTGGCCCAAGACTGAAGAATATTACCCAGGGACTACCAGGTAAGAGAAAGGGATGTGTGAATAGAAAATATGAAGTACCTGGGTTAAGTCTGTCCCCAGTCCCATAGAGAGGTCAATCCCAGCCATACACTTAGGAATCAAGTCATAGATTTCCTATTTTTTAAAAAAAGACCAATATTCATTTATATTATTCATTCCTACTTGCTAAACATTCTTCTATAACATCCCCCTTAATGCAGAGCTGTACTTATAAAAGACTAAAACCAGACCTCAGCTTTGCCATAATCAGATAATTATGACTAAATTTGCCATGATTTACCTCAAAATAATTCTACTTTCAGAGTTTTATGGTGCAACCTTTTTAAACTAAATTATTAAAATTGAACATTTAATAAACTTAAAGTTCAAATATATTTCAAAGTATATAATTTAGTTTTAGTAAACAATAATGTGTGAATATGTATTTTGGATAATCTCTATTATTATTTTTCTGTTGTCTCTTTTGCTGTACAGAAACTTTTTAGTTTGATATAGTCCCATCTGTTTATGTTTTTCTTCATTTTTTTGCCATCTGTAGATGTTTCCAGAAAGGGATTTCTGAACTGTAGTTCATGGAGAGTTTTGCCCAAGTTTTCCTCTGTGTATGCTATGGTTTCAGGTCTGATCTCTAAGTCTCTTAACCATTTTGAGTTGATTTTTGTACATGGATTGAGGGAGTTTTCTTGGTCCATTTTTTTGCATTAGTCCAATTTTTCCAGCACCATTTATTGAAGAGGCTACCTTTGTTCCAAGGTAGCTTTTTCACACCTTTGTCAAAGATTAGTTGACTATATATGTGCGGTTTTATTTCAGGACTCTCAATTCTGTTCCATTGATCTGATTGTCTGTTTTTGTTCCAATACCAAGCTGTTTTAATTATTATGGCTTTGTAGTATAGTTTGAAGTTTGGAATTGTAATACCTCCATTTTCTTTTTTCTGGTCAGGAGGCTTTTTGATATACGGGGTCTTTTGTTATTCAATACAAATTTCAGTAATTTTTGTTCAATCTCTTTAAAAAATGTCATTGGGATTCTTATTGGGATTGCATTGAATTTGTAGATTGTCTTTGGTAAGATGGTCATTTTGATAATATTAATTCTTACAGTCCATGAACAGGGAATGTCTTTCCATTTCCTTATGTCTTCTTCTATCTCTTTTTGGAGCGTTTTAAAATTTTCTTTGTATAGTTCTTTAACATATTTTGTTAGGTTTATTCCCAAGTATTTAATTTTTGTTGTTGCGATAGTGAAAGGGATGGTTTTTCTGATTTCTTCTTCCTCAGCTTGACTTTTCGCATATAGGAAAGCCACTGACTTCTGTGTGTTGATTTTGTATCCAGCTACCTTAGTGAACTGGTCTATTATTTCAAGTAATCTTTCTGTGGATTTTTTTGGGTTTTCTATATAGAGAATCATGTCATCAGCATATAATGATAGCTTCAGTTCCTCTTTGCCTATTTGTATCCCTTTTATGTCTTTCTCTTGCCTTATTGCCCTAGCTAGGACTTCCAGTACAATGTTAAAGAGTAGTGCGGAGAGTGGGCATCCTTGCCGGTTCTAGATCTCAACTGGAATGCTTTTAGTTTTTCCCCATTTAGGATGATATTTGCCAAGGGTTTGTCATAGATGGCTTTTATTATGTTGAGGTAAGTTCCTTTAATTCCTAATTTTTCAAGGGCTTTTATCACAAATGGATGTTGGACTTTGTCAAATGCTTTCTCTGCATCTATTGATATGATCATGTGGTTTTTGTTTTTTTTCTTTGTTGATGTGGTGGATTATGTTAATTGATTTCCGGATGTTGAACCATCCTTGTGCCCCTGGGATAAATTCCACTTGGTCATGGTGAATAATGCTTTTAATGCATCGTTGGATTCGCTTTGCCAGGATTTTGTTTAAAATTTTTGCATCTGTGTTCATTAAGGAAATTGGTCTATAGTTTTCTTTTTTGGTGCTGTCCTTATTTAGTTTTGGTATGAGTGTGATGTTTGCTTCGTAGAATGTGTTTGGCAGTATTCCTTCTTTCTCAATTTTGTGGAAAAGCTTTAGTAATGCAGGCATTATTTCATCTTTGAATGTCTGGTAGAATTCATTTGTGAAACCATCAGGTCCTGGGCTCTTGTTTTTAGGTAGAGTTTTGATGACTGCTTCAATTTCACTGATTGTGATTGGTTTATTTAGGTTCTCTATATCTTCTTTGTTTAATTTTTGGGAGCTGTATCTTTCTAAGAATCTAACCATCTCATCAAAGCTGTATTTATTTCCATATAGTTGTTCATAGTAATCTTTTATTATTTTTTGGATATCTTTTGTGTCTTGTGTAATTTCTCCTCTTGCATTTGTGATTCTGTTTACTAGGATTTTCTCTCTTCTTTCCTTTGTGAGCTTTGCAAGGGGCTTATCGATTTTATTTATTTTTTCAAAGAACCAGCTTTTGGTTTTGTTGATCTTTTGGATAGTATTTTTGGCTTCTAGATTGTTAATTTCTTCTTTTATTTTAATTATTTCTTGTCTTCTG